>BRYC01000690.1:0-21632 GCA_030267985.1 Parmales sp. scaly parma | reverse complement strand
TTGGGTGGAACCCCTCCGTTGACCAGTCCGCGCCAAGCATCCTCAGCACCTTCAAGGGTACCGAGGACACTCCCGTGCTCCTGCAATTAAGCAATCTTGCTCTCACCGACTACGACGGAAGTGAGACCATGCAGATGTTCCTGGTGGAGATTGGAACTGGCGAATCTTCAGTTTCAGCTGTTACCTGCGACGGCGAGGAGGTTTCCTCCATTGATGGCGATTTTGGATCTGACAGCTACGGGAGTATGAATGGCTGGGCCAGCTATGGCAGCCGCAACAGCCACAACAGCCACCACAGCTACGGAAGTTATCCCTATGGTATTGACTACGGCAGCTTTGGCAGCAACTTACCCCCCCGACGCCACCTTCCTGAGTTTACCTCGGACACCGCAACTGCTGAGTACGTTACTTCCACGATCGCTGGGTCAGTTAGCAACATCTTCGAGCTTCCGTCCTCGGACAACGTCGCCTCCCTCTCCATCCGGGCTCTCGATCACTTCTCCGGAAACATTACTTTCGCCCTTGTCACCGTCGTCAGGGACTCTGCCACAGTGATTGACAAGTCTATCACCGACGAGGCCCTCTTCACCTCCCAGTTTTCCGTCTCCTACCACCCCGTTGCTGACACCATCACCATCACCGTGGATACAACCCTTTCCACCGTTAACGAGGACGAAACTGCTCTCTTCATAATCAACAACGCTGTCGTCGTTGATTCCGACAGCTCAGAGTCTCTCTCCCTCGTCCTAGTCTCAAAGTTGACCAATTCCCAGGTAGACACACTCACAATCAACGATGTCCCTCTGACCTCAGTCTCCGGCTCAATCACCGGAACAAGACTCCAATTTGTGCACGATTACGACCTGGCGACCTTCGACGAAGTCGAAAACGCCTCGTCTCTCGTTACTTCCACCTCCAACCAAGTCCGTGTCTGGATTATCCCCTCCAACCTACAATCTTCCTCGATCGAAGTTGCTGTCAACTCAGCTCTCCACTTCTCGGGATCCATCCCCCTCGCTTTGGTTGGCAAAATCACCGACTCCCACTCTTCCGCACCTTCCGTCTCAAAATTAACATTTTCGGCCGAGTTCAAGCTAATGTTTGCGCCCGTGGTTGACCACTTTGAGCTGTCAATCTCCGACGACTCTGCTAGCGAGGGTGAATCCATCACCGTTGACGTGTCCGACATTGCCCTGATTGATTCATCCGAAACCTTCGTCTTGAAGGTTTACACTGATTACGGTGCCGAGACCCTTTCAATTATTGAAGATGGATCCGCTCACGGATCTGTCTCGCTCACCCCTGAGTCGGTGTCTGTCTCCACCTCCAACGGTATGGTCGAGAAGTTCGAGTGGACGCTTGAGTCTTCGACTGCCTTTACAGTCACTCCACCCCCCCACTTCTCCGGAACGTTCGAAACACTCTTGAAAATCGAAATTTCCGACGTTGTGCAAGATGAGTTAAACACCTCCGACTACATTGAAAAGTGGGCGAGTTTCTCCCTCGCCTTTAACCCAGTTGTCAACGCTCCCGACTATGATTTCACCACCGTTGGCGAATCTTTCGAGGACGAACACCTGACGATTAATCTGGATAACATGGTTATGATTGACCTTGATGGAAGCGAGACGTTCAATCTCTATTTCGTTGAATTCGGTGATGACGCCGATTCGGTACTCTCCGAGGTTCTGTTTGACGGAGGAGTGCTGTCCCCCGAAGAATCGTCCGATTTGGCTAATTCACTCGACTACGGCTTTGACTCTCACGGCCCAGTCGCCCAAATCTTCCACATCCCCTTCGACCCCGCAACCTCCCCTGCCTCTTCTTCACTCGAGCTGCTCGCGAAAGAGCACTTCAGCGGAGGTTTCAGCGTTGGGTTAGTTGCTGTCTCCGCGGACTCTGCCTCCATCTTTGGTTCTCCAGCTTCGATCGAGAAAACCACCACCACGCCTTTTTTCGTCTCCTTCCACCCCGTCGCCGACGCAGTCACCCTACAAATCAACCTCGACAGCGCTGTGGTTGACGAGGACACCACTGCGTCTGTTGAGATCTCCGGGGCCTACGCTCAAGACCTTGATTCTAGCGAGTCTGTGAACTTGTACATTGTGGCGTCTGCCGAATCAACGACTGAGATTGCCTCCTTTGTTTACGACGGAGTTGAGCTCACGCCGGTGACTGGGACGGTGACATTGAGCGGAACTTTGGAGTTCCAGTATATGCGCGATGACGTCGAAGACGACAACAAAGGCTACTTATCTTCTCATTCTGGCAGCTACCATTATGACAGCTATGAAGTTCGTCGTCAACGTGCACTCACCTCCTCTCTCGCAACCGTCATTGTCCCCGACCTTGACCTTGACTTTGCCGACCAAGAGGTTTCCGTGTACGTGATTTCTTTGGAATCCCCCCACGGCCAATCTCCAATCTCAATCGAAGTGTCTGCCATTACCCACTTTTCCGGCGAGGTTGACTTCCTCGCCGTGGCTACAGTGAATGATAGGTCCCCTTCCCTCCAAGACTCGGTTTTCACCACCTCGACCCCCTTCAGCCTCATGTACACGCCAGTTGTTGACGATTTTGACGTCGTCATTGGCTCGGTCACTGCTGTCGAAGGAGAGTCCCTCACGCTTGATCTTTCCACAGTTGAGCTTATAGATTTGGACGCCTCCGAGTCCCTTCTCATCACCTTCTACTACGAAGAAAACGCCCTCTCCGCTCTCTTCTTCACCCAGGACAACGTTGAAATCGAACCAACTTTGGTTTCACTGGGTGGCTCCATGATGCACGAGATCCTTGTCGATCCTTCGATCCTCAACGTTCAAGTGCACGCTTCATCAATTTTCTCTGGTTCAATTGACATTCAGGTCAGGGTCCACGTTTTCGACACGTACGAGGAAACTTCTGACTTTATTGAGAAGTGGACCGATGTTCAGGTTTCTTGGACCCCGTTTGTGTCCCAGGGAGCCCCTCTCATTGAGAGCTCGTTCGCGGCCATTGAGGACCAAGCAGTGTTGATCGCACTTACCAACCTCGAAATGGTTGATTCAGACGGATCTGAGGTACTTTCTCTCTTCGTTGTTGAGATTGTTGCCTCCGGCTCCTCCTCCTCCTCCTCCTCCCTTGTGCAGTCATTATACGTCAACGCCGAGGCTTCATTCCCCCTCACTGAACTTTCGTCCCCCCCCGAATCCTTTGCGGAGTTGGAAATAACCGACGGTTTTGACATTGTCAGCATTTTTCAGCTCGACGCTGACAAGGCCGCGGCGATGAGTGTGTCGATTCTGCCCATCGTCCACTACAGTGGTGATGTTGCGTTAAAGTTGATCTCTATCACCACCGACTCGGCCGTTGTGGAGTCATCCAACGTGCTCGTCACATTTTCGAGCACAACTGACTTCACCATCAATTTCTCCCCCTCGGTGGACGAGCTTGAAATCACCGTCGACACAGCTCTAGCTTCTGTTGACGAGGACAATGAGGCGGAAGTTACCCTTAGCGGTTTACAAATGGTCGACACGGACGGCTCCGAGACGCTTTCTCTCGTCTTCGTTGAAATTTCTTCCTCCACGTCCTCGAAAGTTTCCTCCTTCTCTATCAACGGAGAGGAGATCACCTCCACCAGCGGAGTCTTTGACGGATCCCATTTCACATACACCGACTCCGATGGTCTTGAGCAGCAGCTCTCAGAGGTCGATGGCATTAGCGGCATCACGGACGGCTCATCGTCGGCTCTTTTGCACGCTGGAACGATTGTAAACGTGTTCGTCGCGCCGCCTTCAGTTGCGCAGGCAGACACCGCCAGCATCGTCCTCTCTGCCAACCACCACTACGCAGGTGCCATCAAGTTCGTGTTTCTATACACCATCACCGATGTCTCCACCTCCTCCTCCGGCAACCAGCGAGACACCTTTGCCAACGCGAACAGTTTCACGACGTCGTTCGGCGCGGTTGTTGACTTCCCCGCCGAGCTCGGCAACGAAATTACGGATGGCGAGGAGAATGCAAGTTCTACCGCCACTCCCGCGACTGTCACAATCTCTGGCATGGTCTCACCGGACACCGACGGTTCCGAATCGACCAAAATGTACCTCCTCGAAATGGTTGATGCCGACTCTTCCAACATTGCCGAGCTGTCTTCCAACGGACTCAACCTCACTCCCCAGCTGGCCCGCATAAGTTCCACGAATTCCCTCATTATTGATGGGGAAGTTGCCATCTTGGACTTTGGAAATGCTGCCGCCAACTCAGACACAGAGTTCGTTTCTGGCAACTTCAACGCGTACGAGATACCCACCTTTTCACTGACCGAGGTCCTTCTCGAGGTGATTGGCAACCCCTACTATTCCGGTACCATCTCCACCACCGTGGTGATTTCTGTTACCGATTCCAACCCCACCATCTCCGAAGATTCGCTCCAAGTCGTTCACACCACCCTGTCGAACTTCTATTTCTACTTCTCCCCGGTCGCAAACCCTCCCAACATCATCTTTGAGGCTTCCAATGCTGCCGTCGACGAGGACAACATTGGTTCGGTACTTATTGGGAACTTGGTGCTAGAAGATCTTGACGGATCCGAGTCGATGACAATGGTTTTGATCTTGGATAACTTTGAAACTTCCGATTCTCCCGTCCAGCTCCTGTCGGGCGTTTCCAACGTTGGAGAACTTACAGCGGAGTCCCTCACCGTGTCTCAAATTGAGCAGCTCGGTGTCACCCCGTCGTTCGGAAGCGGCTACCACGACGTTTACGCCCTCCCCCTCAGCACGATCACGGCCGACTTCGTCGACTTGCGCCTCACCACTGTGCCTCACTTCTCCGGGGATGTTAAGTTCACCGCCTACTACACGGTCACCGACGTTGCCCCCGCGTCCGACAATCGCGCGGAGACAACCGCCTCAGTGACCAGGGAGGAAGCTATCACGTACTCTTTCGAAGCTGTTGCTGATTCTATTGAACTTGAAGTAACGAATCTCGTGTATACTGCTATCGAATCCACCCCTTTCGATTTCCCCGTCGAGGACATTACCCTCCAGTACGACGATACCGACGGTAGTGAAATCATCACCTTGACCCTCCAGGAATTGGGCTCTGCCAACCACATTGACCGTATCACTGTCGGCGGGGTTGCGGTCGATATGGACTCCAGCGGCAGCTTCGAGCTCGGAACTGACCTGTCTTCCATGAAGATCTTCTTCGCCGACTTTTTTGCCGGCGTTGTTGGAATCAAGCTCACCGCGACGACGACGGAGTCGTCCAATTCCGACGAGGAAAGGAAGGTCGTGAACATTCAAGTGAACGTGCTCGCTGTTGCAGATTCCCCGACGCTCGAAGTGACCACGGACGCCGTTTTCGACATTGACGAAGACGCCTCCTTTGAAGTGTACATCGACGAGATTGCGTCAGTTGACACCGATAACTCGGAAACCCTTGGCCTTCGCATCTACTGCGACGTCCTTGTCAAGAACTTCGTCACCGTCGACGAGGTTGACATTTACAAGCAGAATGTTACCGAAACGACAATCAGCAACATTCCATACTCCTCGAACTTCCTGTGGTACTTTGAGATCCCCGCAGAAGCGACCACAATCACGATGCGCGCATTGGACCATTACTCGGGGGAATTGTCCTTCGACGTTGTCGCGTACACCAAGGAGGTGTACGACCTGAACGGAAACACGGCTACCTTAGTGCACGCGCACACTCCCCAGTCTCTCACAGTCAAGTTCAAGCCCGTGCCCGACAGTCCTTTGTTCGAGATGCTTGAAGAGGTGACTATTCAGGGAGTGGAAACTGCCACCTTCAACGCCAACCTTCCCCTCACCGACTACATGGCGCCACTCGTCGTTACGAAGATGGAGCTCGTCGACAAGGATGGTTCCGAGGAACTGGACATTTCCATGACCACAACTTCCACCAAGCTGGACGGCGTATACATTTGGGACGGAATAACTTCCGAGATTGAAATTCTGCCAACAATTGAAAACGGTTCTGGCACTAAAACGTACGCCATTCCAAAGGAGTACGCTTACAACGTGTACCTCCTGCCTAAAAAGGATGAATCCGGCCTCATTGAGGTGGACGTTTCCGTCTCTGCTTACGAGTTGTCTATCCCAGGCACCTTGTTCGCCGAAACCAGACGTCTGGTGATGAAAATCGTCAAAATTGAGTTCCCCATGGGGAAGTCAGTTCACGTTGCGGAAGGACTTGAAACCAGTCAGATTCAAATCCTCCTTGGAACTGCACCCACAAATGACGTCGTTATCAGGGCTGCCACTGTCGGCTCCCAGGTGGCTGTTTCCCCTGCATTCATCACTTTCACGAGTCAAGCGTACAATGTACTTTCAGCCGGCGGCAACTCCGATTTTGGTGTTTTCACCATCACCTCCACCAACGACAACTTCCAGGAGCCCACTCCCCACTACGAGACGATTCAGTTGCTCGTTGATTCCATGGATGACGACTACGGCTCTCTCTTCCTCTCCGACATCATCGTGAGTATTGACGATAACGATTTTGCCGGTTTGGACATTGAGGAGAATGGTATGAACGGCGTGCAGCTCGACTACGACGAGTTCGAGGAGAGCGCGAGCTTCTTCTTCGGGTTGACTAGTAGGCCTGTGAAGGACGTTACCGTGACCTTGGGATTGAAATCCGGGACCATCCCCGAAGGATTCGAGCTCTTCTATTATTTGGGCATTGCCGAGAACTACGTTGAGGGCGAGACAACGATTTTCCCCTACAGCACGTTGACCTTCTTGACGGATGATGCCGACGACTGGAAAATACCCCGCACCTTTGTGTTCAAGTGGCTTCCCGATTTCGTTGCGGCACCTGACTTCAACCTCGTTTACGAGTGGAGTATGGAGACCGAGGACCCGTTCTACTCCGACCTTGTCTTCGACAACACCGACATCGCGCTGAGCGTGATCGACGACGACGTCGCGGGGCTGATTGTTTCCACCGCCATGACGACCAATTCGCCGGTGGGAACGCTAACAATTACCGGCACGCAGGGTGGAGGGTCAACTCTAGCTAGCAAATACTACTTGAGCCTCAACTCCGAGCCCGCCTTCGACGTGACTGTCGAGGTGCTCGGGTTCAGCGAGGAGATGATTATGAACGATGGCGAGTACGAAGGAGAGCTGCTAACGTTCACCTTCACCCCGGCCAACTGGGACGTTGTTCAGAAGGTCAAGGTTGCGGGATTCTCCAGCTCTGCCACGGGCAGTCAAGGCAGGTTTGAGGAATTGTCGCACAAGGTTACGAGTGCCGATGTCATGTACGACGCAATGCTGTCCGGAGGTGTGAGTGTTGATTTGGTTATTACGGCTGACGCGGTTCCGCCGCCCACACTGGCCGGCGGAAGGTTCGACGACAACGGTGCTGGAGGATTAATTTGGTTTTCCGGAACGTCCGAATTCTGGACGAACGCAGCCGGGCTAACGGGATCGTTCGCGTGCATCGAGGTTTTGGACGTTGAGGCTACTCTCACGGAGAACGAAGGGAGGACCCTTGGAGATGCGCCAATGTGCCAGTGGATGTCTCCCGTCGGTCCCCCCACGAACGCAGTGTTCTTGCACGAACTTAAGATCACCTTTGGCTTCTCCCCGACGATAATGCCCGGCGACGCAATCTTCGTTCTAGGAGGAAAGATGCAGTCGTCAATGGAATCAGCCAGTTTGTTCATGGCCAGCTCATCAACCTTCTTGTCCAAGCCGTTGAACCCCGTGGCGGTGAGTGTTAAGGCAAGTTACTCGAGTGCGATGGGCATCTGTGACATTTTCGAGGTCGACGCAAGCATGACCACGGGCGGGGCGGGGAGAGCCATGGTGTATACTTGGGCGGTGATGGAAGCCTGGCCGGAGCACGACCTGAACTTGATTGTTGCCCACTTTGCGGGCGTGAACGCAATGAACGACAACCACGGTGTGAACAAGTTGATGGACGACAAGGGAACCGCGCTCCCCCGCGCCTTGATGAATCCTGGAACCGTGTACACCTTCCGTCTCCAAGTTACAAACTTCCTCGCTCCCAAGACGAAGTCGAGTGAGCTTTTCTCCGTCGACAAGGGAAGCCTTCCGTCCCCGATTGTATTGTTCGCGAGCGACAAGATCGAAGCAGTGACAAGCGACGACGTGAACCTGGAGCTTCTCGCCTCGCTCCCCGAGCTCTGCGCGGAAGCTGCCGGCGCTTTGGACCCCGCCAAGCTCCAAATGGAGTACATTTGGGAAGAAACAACCGGAAACTTGGCAGCCGCAGGCGTTACTTTCGACATGATCCAGGGGAACAACAAGAGGTTGCTGAGCATAGGTGCTGACCTGCTCGACGCGGACACCGAGTACGAGTTCACTGCGGTTGCGAGGCTGGCCGCGCCAGAGTACAACCACATTGCGAACTCGGCGACTGCGTTTGTTCACATGGGGAGGCAGGACGTCATCGCGAAGATTGCCGGCGGGGATAGAGATTCTGGAACGGACCAAGTTTTGACGATTATCGCTGACGAGACGTCCGACCCCGATAACATGCTGAGCCTGAGTGACTTGACGTACGAGTGGAGCTGCAGGAGCTGGGCTGAAGCGGGGTATGATGAGGAGAGCGAGACCATGATGATGGGCTACGTTGGTGACTGCGGGAGCAAGGCGAACGAAATTACTGCCGCCGAGAATGGCGTTGAAATTGCGTTCCCTTCCGCGACCTTTGGGTCGAACCAGTACGAGTTTAGTGTGACTGTAAGTCACGAAACGTTCGTTGAGAGCGCCGTTTCCACCGCGTCAGCCCTAGTCGTAATCAAGGCGGGCCAGCCCCCCTCAGTTTCGATAAACAAGCTCGCAGTGGACAAGTTCAACAACAACGCGGACACCTTTGCCGAGATGGAGTCGAGCTACGAAATGAAGGGTAACTACGTCCGAAGCTACTGGGAGTTAATCTCAGGGGAGGGCGTCGTCTCAGACATTTTCTACACGAAGGACAACGCGGGGGGGTATTCTAGGCCGAACATGATTTTGTCCCTTGGGGACCTGTCCGGTGGGTCTACGTACGTGTTCAAGTACACCGTCTACGACGACCAGTCTGCCGACTCGTTCGGCTCCGCGGCGATCACGGTCGTAACGAACTCCCCCCCGACGTCCGGAATGTTCGCTATCGAGCCGATTCAGGGAGAAGCGCTCGTGACTGAGTTCAACTTCTTCGTTGATTTTTGGCAGGACGACGCGTCGGACCTTCCACTAACTTACCTCTTCAAGTCGATTAAGGGCGTCGAGACGAGCAACAGTGCCGAGAGTCCTTTGATGGACAACTTCAGTCCTTCCACGAGCAAGGCAAGCCTGGTACCTCTGGGCGACGAGTTGAGCGCCGATTCCCAGTCTTTAGAGGGCGTAACAATCCCCTCCTACGCAGTCACAGGAGTAGTGTACATCGCCGACAAATACGGCTCCAGCACTCGCCAGACGTTCCTAGCGAGCTGCATCCCAATGGTCATCGTCCTCGAGGAGGGCGAGGACCTAACCGACGTCCTCGCCGCCAAAAACGAGGAGCTCGTCGCCGCAGCAATGGCGTCCGGAGACCCCACGGCGGTCAACTCCGCGCTGGCCGGGGCGGCGGCGATGCTTAATGCTGTAGGGGACGACGAGGAGGAGGAGGAGGAGTATTATTACGACTATGACGATGGGTACGAGTACGATCCGAACGCGGTGTTTACGTTCGCGCCGTCTGCGGCACCTCTACCGACGGACTCTCCGAGCGCGAGTCCGACGATATACTTGGCGCCGGGGGAGACGAATTCTCCCACGGCGGCAATTACTGTCAGTCCGAGCAGCGCACCGACCGTGGAGAGCGAGGAGAAGAAGGAGGCGAGGAGGAAGCGTGCGGCGATGAGGGAGAGCATGCTGAACGATTTGCTCAACGCCCAGGCGATTACGGACGTTAGTGAGGCGGCGATGGACCAGCAGTCTGGGGTAGTTGAGAGCGTTTGCTCTACGCCGAGCGAGCTCACGGCGAATTCTCAGGATGGGGCGTTGGGGCTGGTGGGGAATTTGATGGGGGCGGCGCTTGAGGGGGGGGTGGCGGTTAGTGAGGATACTGCGGGGGCGAGCACGGAGAGTATGAGTCAGCTCATGGAGACGAACATGTTTAAGGGGGGGGAGGAGGGCGTGAGGCGGCTGAGGCAGAGCATGTCGAGAAATGGCGAGGAGGGGGAGTTCGGCAGGAAGTTGAAGGAGGTTGGGGGACACCAAGGCATGAGGAAACTCGCTGATGAGAAGGCGAAGGAGTCTGCCGATAAGATCACTGGAACGATCGGGGCCCTGAGTAGCGGGATGCTATCAGACTCGCTTGCGGGGATGCCGCCGAAGCTGGTCAACCAGGGTAACATCAGGATGGCCAACGAGCGCAAGTCCCCCGCTGAGCTCGGCACGGTGAAGCTCCCTCAGACTCGGAGGGAGAAAATGACTAGGGTCGTTCAGCCGACGTTCACGATGCCGAGCGGGTTCGCGGAGGACGAGGCTGTTAGTGGGGAGATTAGCGGGGCGGCTTGCGTTGATACGCAGAGTAACACGCTGGCTAAGAACCCGTACGAGTCGAATGGAGAGCTGCTGAGCAGCGGGATTCAGAGTTTGGGAATGATCAAGTGTGCCGAGGCGGTCGAGGATGATGAAGGGTCCGACTCCGACTCCGAGGACTCTGGGGAACTGATTGTCGGTGGACTGGCTACCCCGATCATCATGACCATTCCGAAGCACCTCGACCCAATCACCGGCTTGGAAGCCGAGAGCAAAACCTACAACGGAACCTGCACCCAGATCGACGAGGTGCTCCCCTTCGAGTGCCCTAGCGGGGTCCAAACGTACACCTGCACGAACGAGCAGACGTTCAACTCCAGCTGGGTAAAGGGCTACACCGTCGACATTGAGTTCGACTGCGGAGGACCAACCTGCCAGTGGTTCGACCCGGTAGACAACAGGTGGAGCAAGGAGGGGTGCAGCATCGTTGAGAACAACCCTGACGCGTTGGTTTGCGCGTGCACGCACTTGACCGCGTTCGGATCGAGGTTGGAGTCGAGCATGAAGATGGCCGGGGCGATTTTGGACATTTTGGGAAGTTTGACGCTGAGCGATATTCTCGATAACTTGGCGGTCATCACGACGCTAATCGTCATGTACTCCGTGTTCATCCTGGGCTGCATCTACGGAAGGTACTTGGACAAGAAGGACAGGTACTTGATGGAGAACATGAGCATTGAGGATAAACGCGATGAGATTGATAGCGTGTCTGCGTTCAAGACGTTCGGGAACGAGATTGCGCTGAGGGACAAGAGCGGGAAGATCCAAGTGCTGAGGGACTGGTGGACCGAGATGAAGGAGAACCACAAGGTCATTAGCGTCATCTACGGAACGGATAAGGTTTTCTCGAGGCCGCAGAGGTTGACAACGCTGCTGTTGATCATAATGAGCAAAATGTGAGTTGGAGCGAAGCGACGAGCGACTTCTTACGAAATTCACGCACAACAGACCAAAAAATAAACTAACCCATCCACAAATTCCCCACCCCCAACCCCCCCTAATACCCCCCCACAGGTTCGCGACCGCATTTTTGTACCAGTTCAGCGGAATTGACACGAACAAGCCGATGGAGGAGCTGCTGATGGACAAGCTGTTCTTCGGTGTGATGAGCGCGCTGTTCGCAAGTCCGCTGGGCGTGGTGTTGACTTTATTGTACAAGAAATGTGGCGAGAGGAAGTACATGGAGGACCTGTTCTTGGACTTGGACTTGGCTAGCGTCCCCGAGGGGATGAAGGAGGAGGTCAAGGACAGGAAGATGGTCAAAGGCGCCGAACGGGACTTCTTCATCGCGAGGGCTAACCTGAAGAACACCAAGGAGGGCTTGAAGAAGGAGCTGACCGCTAATATTTTGGCTGGATTGAGCGAAGGCCGGAAGAATTTGAAGGCGGCCGACAAGCTGCATTTCCGTCGGGAGTTCGAGACGAAGCTAGATTTGTGTAAGAAGGCGCTGCAGGAGAGCAAGGTTGCGCTGGGCGACGTTGTCAAGACCGCGCGGCTCCACGAGAAGGACAGGAAGGTGGCAATGAGCAAGGTGAGCGAGCGAAGCGAGCGAGCCTTGATGAAGACGATAATACGAGCCAGCGAGCAAAGCGAAGCGAGCTAGTCACAACTACTGAACTAACATCAATCCACTCATTATTTTTTCTCGCTCGCTTTGCTCTTGCTTCATTAAAAATGCGCACAATCTCGCTTCGCTCGGCGCAGGACATCAACGCTCAGCTCGTGGAGCTAAAGGGGCTCAAGAACATTCTGAAGAAGGTCGCGAAGAAGAAGGCGATCATGGCCGAGAAGAACAAGGGACGGCTGACCCCGCAGGACATTGCGCTCCTGGCCGCCGAGGAGGTCGAGCTCAAGAAGATGACCAAGCTGACCAAGATCCTCTATAAGGTCTTCCTGAACCCCTTCAAGAAGGTGTCCGCGAAGCAGCGCCCGCCGAAGCTCCTGCCGCCGTGGGTCGACTACTTGACCTACTTCATCGCAATCACGTGGTGCGCCTGGACTCTGGTGTTCTGCATCGGGTTCAGCGTGTACGTGAACAAATGCTCGAGCTGCGCTTGCGGCATGGACGATTTAGTTGATGATGGGACCGGGACGGAGGAAGTGCCGTGGGAGATTGACGCCGACGGGACGAAGGGCTGCAAGGAGGCGGACGACTGGGAGGACACGCTGGAGGTTTGCTCGACCTGCCCCAACGCGATGACGGGGGTTGACGGGGATATTGGAATGATGTGGCTGGAGAGCGTGGCTTTCGGATTCTTCATCATGTTTGTGATTAGCCAACCGATGGGCATTCTCATGGTCAAGGGGATGCTGCCGCAGATCACCCACAAATTGGTCAAGAGGGGATTGAAGAAGAACGGAGAAAGCCAGGACATCTTCACGAGCATCAAGGACGAGCACGAGGTGCTGATGAAAAAGATGCACTTAACTGCGGACGTTGTGCAAAGTGGTGCACACTGGAAGCATAAGACGTTTCATGGGGAGAGAGGGGAGGAGGACGACGAGGAGGAGGTGCTGCAGCTGGTGATGAAGGAAAAGGGGGAGACTACTACTCCCGATCCAAATGGCGGGGCAAGCACCACAACGAAGAAGAAGAGGAGGAGGAGGAAGAAGAAGGAAGAGGACGCGAGTGGGGTGGTGGCTATCGCCCCGGAGGACGACGAGGAAGAGGTCGCAAGCATCGCCAAGGAGAAGCCGCAGCTAAGGCTCGACGTGAACGTGAACCCTCTGAAGAACGCGAGCCGCGCTCGGGTGATGGAGGGGAAGGAGGTCGACGAAGTTATCGACGACTACGACTTTGGGTTCGCCGTTGGGGGGGAGGACGCGGAGGCGAGGAGGGAGCAGTTCAAAAAGGAGGCGGAGGCGACCAAGAGGCTTCTGGAGGCGAGGGTTGCCGTGGACGACGTTGGGGTGGGGGGAGGGGGGGAGGTTGGGGAGGTTATGGAATTGTTCAAGGAGAAGACGGAGAAGGAGGTGATGGAGGAGGAGAAGGAGGGGAGGAGGAGGGAGAGGGAGAGGGAGAAGGCGGCGGAGAAGGCGGTGGAGGTGGTGAAGGCGAAGGAGAGGGAGGTGGAGCAGGAGCAGGAGCAGGAGAAGGAGCAGGAGAAGGAGTTGGAGAAGCAGAAGCAGAAGGCCGCGCAAAAGGCCGCGATGACAGCCGCAGAAAGGGAGGCCGAGGAAAGGCTCATCGAAAAGAAGATCGAGGCAGACTCCAAGGACCTAATGAAGCTCGCAACGGGCGACGCCCAGGCCGTCCAATCCGTCAAGGAGGAAGTAAAGCCCGTCTGGCGCGACCCCGCAACGGGCAAGGCGGTCGGAATCGAGGAGCGAGCCGCCTACCTCAAGGGCTCCAAGCACTACAAGGACTGCTGGGAGAGCGTGCTCGCGAAGGTTGTTCAGGACTTGGGGAAGGGGGAGCTGGAGGCGAGGATCGGGAAGGCTTGCGCGGCGACGAAGGAGTTTGCGACGCCCGGGCAGGTGTTCTGCGCGCTTGCGGAGTGCAACGGGGTTGTTAGCCACGCCGTTACCAAGCTTAAGTTGGTTGGGTACAGGGAAGAGATGAGCCTGGCGTGCGAGGTTTGTGACGTTGGGCAGTACGTCAAGGTTAGTAGGAAGAAGAGTCCTAAGAAGAGCGAGGGGGGGAAGAAGAGCCCCAAGAAGAGCCCCAAGATGGCGCCGCCGCTCACGCCGCCGCCCAGCAAGGGGGACAAGCTTGCGGGGAAGAAGGGAGTGGAGGGAGAGCAGGGAGAGGAGGTCAAGTACATCGACGGGGAGGCGGAGAAGAGCCCAGAGAAGGCGAACATGTGGCGAGACCCCACGACCGGAACAGTAATGGACATGGCAGAGAGGAAGAAGCACCTGCTATCCTCGAGCACCTACCAGAAGTGCTGGGAGGAGGTGCTAGGACGGCTGGTCCAGAGCAGCGGTAAGGGAGACATCGAGAAGAACATCAGCAGGATCTGCAGCAGCATGGGGAAGGATACCACGCCGGAGGTGGCGTTCTGCGCGCTGGCAGAGAGTAGCGGGGTGGTGCAGCACGCGATTGTTAAGCTCAGGCACCCTGGATATCACGAGGAGATGAAAATTGCGGTCACGTGTTGCAATGTGTCTCAGTATGTGAGAGTGCAGAAGAAGAAGAAGAAGAAGAAAAGTCCCAAGAAGAGCGAAGAATAGAATGGAATGGGGAAGATAGAATGAATAAGACCCACAAATTAAAGAGGTTTGTTTGTTCTTCAAAATTTTGATGTGTTCTCGTGTGTGTATAATTCATAATCAGGCAGAAAGTGCTTTCCGCCCTTTTGCCGCCCGCCGCTTGAGAATTCTCCGGCCACCAACGGATGATTGCCGTTTAAAGAAACCGTGCTTTCGCTTTCGCTTGAGCCAGGAGGGCTGGAAGGTACGTTTTATGAAGTTGATGGCATTGTTTAGAAGGTCGTCTATGTCATAGAGGCTGATCCCACTTGCGTTCGTCTTTTCGTCTAAGGTTGTAGGGAGGTATAACGTCGCGAGTGACGGAGTGGGCTGATGCTGGGGTTGGTACACGGGGATGGACATACACTGGGATGATTGGTTGACTTCTAACAGAGGGGTGGAGGGGATGTTGGTTGCAAAGGGGGAGTAGAATAATTGAAATGTTTTCATTGGGGCTCGTTTCGAGGCCAGACATCGCGTGGAGAGGGCCACCCGAGAGAGCATGAGAATGAGAGAGATCTTTTATTATGCTAATAGAATGATATGTAAACACGTAAATTAATAAATAGAGTTCAAAACTAATAACAAAGAGTTCAAAACGCTCTCCCCAGATTCCTATACAGACAGAACAATACACGTTAATATAAATGAGTAGCTATGGGTCAGGCAAATCACCACCAACCGACACAAGCTTCATTAATCGACACTCATCAAAATTCCGGTCATACCAGCAGACAGCCCACAACTCAGTAGAAGCAACGATTGCTACGAATAGTGAGGCTCAAGCAACTGCAGCTCAAACCTTGGCTACAATGGAGCGACAGAGGGAGAAGCTCTTAAATGCTCATCACGATATGGATGGCATTAACCAAGCTATGGATGAGACTAAAGCATCATTGAAACTGTTACAGCACAAGCATTGGTTAAAGAGGAAAAAACTCCACCTTACGATAGGCTTTTTGGTTTGCTGCAATGTGGTGGCCCTGTACCGTCTGGTGAAATGCGGCGGATCTTTCTGGTGTCGGTATAGGAACTGAGTTTGAATAGCGTAGTTGTAGCGTAGTTGAAATAGTATTCAGCAAAATGACATCCATTTTAGAATTTCTTCTTTCTCTTACTGTTCTCACTGCCCACATCCAAACCCACAATCCTCCAAATCGATAACCCCACCCCTACTCCAACACACAACCACGCCAACGCATCACCAACGATGCTATACAGAGTTGTCACCCCGATGGTGGGCATGTTGGCGACCATGTTAAGACTGTCGCACGGCGCGTTCACGAGCGGCACGCATTGTTTTTTCCCAACCTTCGCCCCCGCACTGAAGAAGTCTGCGTGCCCGATCACGTTCCCCAAATAATCTACCGCCAAACTGGTTCCGGCCAGGCAGTGGTGAAAGATGTTCACCCCGTTTTCGATGGCTCTGAACGCCACCACGCGCGCGTGGTACGGATTCAGCCCCGGCCAGTCATAGCTCGGGTTCAGCACCAGCGCTGACGTAGCCGTACCGCGGATATGCGTGGGATTCTCCATGTCGAAGCAAATTGCTGCTGAGGTGGAAACTGGCTCGCTGTCGAGTCCGTTCAGAAACACGTCGTGAACCGGGATCGTGGAGTTCCCCTCGAGCGCGAAAGGGGCTTCGATCACAGGGACGGGATTCATTTTTCTATAATGTAAGTTAACGTGGCTATTCAGTTGCTGTCCGTTGACGACCTCGTTGAACTCGCTGCCGCTAATTTCCGTTGGGCTGAAAAGCAAAAAATTATTACTCTCCAAACCCACCATCTTCTCCAGCTTGAGAGCCTCCCTCAAAAACATGTTGATCTCAAATTCTACAAACGGCTGATTGAACCCCACTCCGACCCCAATGAAGACTCCATTCTCCTTCGCACAGGCTGCCATTCGTTTCAAAAAAGCCTGTTTCGAAATCTCCTCCGGGAAGCTCTCGTGGTCGAATGTCACCAACGCAAGCTCGGGCAGCATCACCACCTTGGCTCCGGCATCCGCCTCCACTTTGACCCGCTTTTCGGTTTCGGCGTAGTCCTCTAGGGAGAGCTTGACAATTTCCTCCCAGTTCGCGTTGTACGAGTTGCCAGGGCCAGCTATTTGATCAACCGCAAGGCCCAAGTGGTGGCGCAACATTTGCTCTCTGCGCCGAGCGAAGCGAGGCGCATTTTCAACGAAGCACGAGACAGCGCACAGCGATTGAGCAATTTAGTTTGAGTGGGAATAATGTTAGTTCAGTAGTTGAGTGATAGAGTAGCCATATTTGCAATTCCGGCTCGCTCACCTCACGTGTAAAGTGTTCTTCGGCCAAATACCGGCCGTTCGAACGGTTGGAACGCTGGGGGCGTTGAAAGCGCCATCCCACGCTAGCAGTCGGATTCGGCAGCCTCCGAAGAGAAGACACAGAGAAATTACTGTCACCACCAGCTTAACGTGGCTCAGCGCCTGGCGGGAATTTAGCAGGGAATTTTCCAGGCGCTGAGCCACACCAAGTTTGGTGTGGCTCAGCGCCTGGCGGGAATTTTCGTTCAGGAGGATTATCTGCGCAACTGCTCCTCCGACCCACGAGGAAAAGAAGCTGAGCGACCAGATGCCAAAGAGGGACACGAGCTGCATCAACGAAGGTGACCCGAACTGCGTATAAGCTATAATCCGAGTGGGTTTAAGAAATGGCTCATTCTTCGTCTGTCACAAGGCTCGCTCGCTTCGCTCGCTCACTCACCTGATATCCCATAGCTCCCATAAGGAAAGGTTTTGGCATGGAAATACTCTGTTGCCGTCACCAGGATTGGAAAGAGAAGAGACTTTTTGGCGTGGGACAGGCTGTCTAAAACTGGGAGTTCGAGGAGCTTATGGTGCAGGACAAAGGGGAAAATCACCTCAAACCCACTGTAAACACAAAGAACGACAATGGCAGGGCCGGTCAAAGGGATCGAATCGCCCAACATGTAATATACAGCAATAGAGCAAAAGGTGGCTGATATGAGAGCGCAAACACTGTTATCCTTGCCCGAGAAGCCCAGGAAAGTGCAAACATAGAAGAGGTACAGACCGAAGGATACTGGATGTGTTCCAAGGGTGATTGCAAAGCCAGCTGCTCCAAGGCAGAGTAGGGCCAGATTGTGTTTGTGTTGTCTCGAGTCCGGTACCATGTTCCAAGTTATATTTTCCTAGCTTGGGCACACTGTTTCTCCTATTTCACACATTCAGACGTTTAGTGTTGCGAAGAGTCAAGGTGCAACATTGCAAGTGCCAAACTTCTACAAACAACATCAATTTCATGTCTACCACCGTTCACAACAGACAGCCACCCAACCCCAAAATCAATCTCAAACAAAGTTCCATTCGATTAAGCTCTGCCCCCTGCCTTTACAATCCATCCACAGCACCCACAAATGAAACAACGTCTTCCTCCCTCTCCTTCTCCTCAGCCCTGTCGGCGCAGCTTTGCACCAGTGTGTACCAGTGCCCGTTGAACTATGTGGGAGCTAAAATCATTAGGCCGGAAACTCTTCTTCAGAAGGAGATAATGCGCAACCCCAATCAAAAGAAGCGGAAGCGGGCAGGAGAAGAGAAGGTTGAAGGAGAGCAGACATCCACCCCTTCACCTCCGCCTCCACCTCCTCCTCCTCCTCCATTTGTACCTTCCATCCCCCCTCCCGCCCAACCCCCAACAGGGAAAAAATCCCGAGAGGTGACCGGAAAAGACAACCCCCTTTTCGCCCACTACCGTGCTCTTGCCTTGGAGCGAAAGGCTGCCGCCCTCAAGGCTGAGATGGATAACGCCGGGTTGAAATCGTTGGGATTTGTAGCAAAGGGAAAAAAGACCTCCGCATCGGATTCCCCAGCTGATGTCGACAACAAATCCAACGACAACGACAACAGCAACAGCAACAGCAACAGTAACAACAACAGCAACAGCAACAGCAACAGCAACAGCAACAACAACGATTCCGACTCCGACAACGAGTGGTCCGGAGCAGTTGGCCGTTTCATCGGCGACGAGTGGGACTACAACCGAAACCTCCCATCTTTCCTCTCCTCAGCCGTCGTGTCGAAGTACTTTTCCAAAACACACAACAACAACAATAGTAACAACAATAACAATATTCCCAGAATTGTCAACACAGACACCCACGAAAAGTCAGCAGTACTGACCAAGGCGTGGATAGAAATCCTTGCTTTGGTGCTGAAGCAGGCACAGGATGAAAGGGACGGCGAGTCGAACACGTGGGAAATGAGAAAGCTCCCGTACGTTGTTGTTCCCGAGGTGAGTCGAGGTCACACAAGACAAACAAGACGAGATCGTGGTGTGGGTTTTGGACCGTTCCTGAACAACCACCTCGCACATAAAGATGCGCCTGGTTGAACCCGCCGCCGTGTCCAAATTTGAGTGTCTACAAACGTTATGCGTTGTAGTAACGGTCGATTTAGTAATTCTCCCTTTTTTTGAGTGATCACATTGGCGGCGTGCGCACGACCCTGAGCTGGACCGATGCGCTTTGCCGAAATCGCCACCGTTAACACTTAAACTAAACTAACATTGTTTTCCCCAACTCAACTTGTAGGTTTGGTCGCGCCTGAAACCTTCAACATCAACTGGAACCCCCAAGCCCACGTCGAGCGAGCTCAGCCTCCCTAGAGCGCTGTCTACCAACCCTCTGCCCCTCGAAAAATCAAATTCTTTGAGCTTTCCGTTGCGACAGTCAAGCCCCAAGAGGGACAGGGCGCTAGAAATTGTGCTGTCCGACTTGGTGGAGAAGGGCTGCCACGTTGGAGACGGTTGCAAGTTCGGCGGCGATTTTTTGTGCTACGACGGCGACAGGGAAGAGCGGCACGCCTTTGCGTGCGTGCGAGTTTTTGATCGAGTAGAGGACTGGCCCTGTTTGTCTCCAGTCGATTTGACCGGATTCGTGAGGACAATGAACACGGTCGGGAAGATATGCATACTGGCATGCGTCAGTGAATTGGGGAGTGGAGAGTACTGCGTTTCGTACGTTGATTTGATTTTGGAGAAGGTTCTGAGTAACAGGGCTCACAAGCGGAAGAACGAGAAAATAGCGCGCAAGGACATGAGCAAGAACTTGCACAAGGAATAGAATTTTAATGACGGGTTGTATATCAATATAGGTTGAATTTTGATTTTTGTGGAAATTCTCTTAACACCTTATGCTATAGCATAATCATAATTCTCATTCAAAAGATTCAAATCAGATTCCAGACCCTTGCATATAATAGCATAGAAATCCAAAATAAATATTGGAGAAGATTGGGAATCGACAAAGAAAAAACGAGTTCCGAGCGAGCGCAACCGAGCGAGCGGTAGAGAGAAACTGCAGTCGTTGAGGAGGTAGAGGATGGAACGCATTGCTTTGAAGGCAGCCCACGAAGAGCACGTTGTTAACGTTTGCGTTGGCATTGGAGTTTGCGCAAAACACAACCAAAGGAGAAGGGGCATTTTTGTCGATGGTGGAGTTTGGAGGGAGAAGGTGGACAAATGACGAGATGTCACCATCGTGAGGGAGAAAGAAGACCGAAATTGGGTGTGGATTGAAACCGGAGTGAACCCCAATAGACAGCTGCCTGATACCGAAGGGTAGCAAGAGAGGCAGAAGGAAGTCGCTTCGAAGGATTTGATTTAGCTTCTGGATTCGGCATAGGGAGGCTGGAGGGGAGAGAGGAAAGAATATAAACCCTCAAGCGTATATGGGGCACACATTCGAAAACTTTACATTTTGATTTGGCACGTCATTTGAGCATTTCACAAGCGAGGCACTCACAATCTCCAAATCACGCGTATTGCCACCTTTTACCATCCGCGGACCCAATATGGCAACCAATGAGCACCACGAGTGGCTCAAGAACCGTGATTGGCCCGCGGTACAAAATGTCATGTTTCACCCAGAAAGGGACGTAGATTTGCTCGTGAGAAAGTACAAGGAGAGAGATGAGCACGGACGACTGCCACATCATTGGATGGCAGCGAAAGCTCAGACCCACACACATGTTCTTGCCAATGTGGGCGTGGACTCGATTTGCTACAATCCAGAGGCCCTCACCACACGAGACAATAAAGGCGAAACTCCCCTCGACATTGCCCGTAGGAGTGGAGCCTGTGCTGAGATCATCGGCTTGCTCTCCATCACTCCCGAGGAAGCTCGTTCGTTGGGTGGCGATGAGATGCTCCGCTTGTTCGCACCAGTGACTTATTGGAGGATTGAGATGGCTAAGTGGATCCAATCACGATCGTATGCAGACTGCCACAAGTTCATCGATGAGCACGATGACGAGTTGGTGCGTGAAGTGCTCAAATACTACTATTCTAATCTTCTTCGACAGGTTGCTTGCTATAGCCAGATATACAGCGACTCCCTCGTGTTTCTTGCTCTTCGAATGATCCATCGGAACCCACTGTCACTTCTAGAAACAGAGACTCAATACTCTCCTCTTCAGCTTGCTGAGCAATCCCAATTCAATGCGTGCAAAGAGATCCGAAACGTCCTCCGAATCACCCCCAAGTACATCTCCTCCACCCCCTTCCCCACCCTCCTCCGACAACACCTCCCCAAAGAGTTTGTCGACGAGGAGGTCTTCGGCGTCTATAACAACGCTTGCACGTTCATCAAGCACATGAAGTACGACAAAGCTGAGCTGGTCGAGGTGGAGGCTGTGCTGAAGCAGCCGACCCACAAGTGCGACGTCTGTAAGACCGCCACAACGAAAGCTTGCGCCCGGTGCAAAACCAGCTACTTCTGCAGCGCCGAGTGCCAGAAGTCGGCGTGGAAGAAGCACAAGAATACGTGCAAAGCGCCGACGAGGGAGGCGGCGAATGAGGCAGAATTGCGGGTTTTGCATGAGGGCATGCTGCTGCTGAAC
>BRYC01000686.1:0-22908 GCA_030267985.1 Parmales sp. scaly parma | reverse complement strand
CTCACCTTGCCCCAGGAATTGGATTCCCCCTTGTTGTGCTTCTTCGACAGCTTTAAAAACACGCTCGAGTCCTTGACCAGCTTCTCCCACCCACTGTCGTCCTTGTAGTCAATCAAATCCATTTCCTGCTGGACGAATGATTGTTGCTCGGCAGTAATTAAATTTACCGTTCTGGGAACGTTCTTGTCAAACTCGACTCGCAGCTCCGCGTCCACCACCAGCCCGGTGCGCTCGTAGAACGCCTTTAGGAACGTGACGGGGTTGAGTGCACGTCCAATGTTCGCGTTGACAAGTGAAGTGGGAATTTTCCCTTTGTCCACAATGTTCACCGCAAACGTGACTTCGCACAAGTTTTGTGCGAGGGGCGTGATAATCCAAACACCTTTAGTCTCGAGCTGAACAACGCCCAGACTTTGCTCCTCCTCGCCGTTGTTGGTTGGATGCACGGAAGTGGAATTAGAATTCTGCTTGAACACTTGTGCAAATGTTTTCGACAATGTCGACCCAGCAGTTTTCTTTTTGCCGAGATTTCTTATCTCGGCTGGATTGAAGGCCATGACAAGGGTTTTTGAGTCCTCTTGGATATGATTATTATTGTTGTTGTTGTTGATTTTGCTCCACACGTATCTCACGTTACTTTCTCTGGGTAGGAAGGGTGGCGGCATGGATTTTTGCACGACGATGTGCTGGGTGCGGTGTTTGGCGGGGGGGGCGTAGTCTGTGGTGACGGGCTCGTAGAACTGTCGGAGAAGGTTACCGTCCTTTTTCTGGTGCTCCTTCATTCTCGAATTGCTGCAGTAGAGCCACACAAAAGCAAGGGCTTGTTCGGCTGTGGTGTGAACTATGGCGGAAGCTTTTCCCCACGCTGAGGGGTCTCCCTCCTTCATTTTCTTGAACTTTTTCACGCTCAAATCGCCGTCACGCAGCCGGGTCCAGCTCATGCGCATGTTGCTGTCCATTCCAGCTGTTGTATTGCGCCGCTGAATGCCTCCTCCGAGGTTAAGCATGTCGGCAAATTGCAAACTGCTGTTGATCAGGCTCTTCTCTTCTCTTGATGCTTCTGGGGTTGAGTCCATGCTGTCGATGAACGACAACCGCTGTGATTTTGATTTGATTTGATTTCGGTACGGTTGGGTTGATTTTTATGGGTTGAGCGAAGAGAAAGGAGTAGAGAGTGAGTGGGTTAGCAGGGGGTAGTATTATTTATATTATTTATTTAGTATTGTCAGTCAGGCTCACCTCCAGCTCGTCGATCTCCTCGTCACGCTGAAAGTACTTGTAGGCCTGCCGCACAGTGTCAAGGACCCCTGTCATACCCATGTTTGCGATCGCCTTGGGAACGCTTCCCTTGATGTCTACTCTAGTCGTAAAGGCGAACCTTGTCTGATTGTGGGGAAGGCGCTCGTACTTGTGCATGGCTGTGAATTCGCCTCGGATTGCACTCTTCAAAGTTGTTTTGGAGAAACTGGGAGGGAGATCAGGGTCGTCGTCGGCGACAGGGGTGTAGAAAAGGATGAAGTTGTCCTCGTCTACTTGCTTGAAAATACCGCGAGCAAGCCAGTCCCTTGGTTTCAGAGGAGGAGGGAGTTTTCGGCAAGAGTAGGTGATTTTGTGGTGATCGTTGACAACATGGATCGTTTTGTTTGGATACTTGGAGCTGTCTGGACCGTTGGCAGCTATATGGGAATCACGAGCCTCGTGTGTGTTGGTCAAATACAAAAAGGCGAGGAGTTCTTCTGGGCTTGCATGAACTGTCCCGGTGCATGTCCCAATGGATATGCCATCTTTGCTGTTCACCATGAAATGTTTAGGAAAGGTTTGGCTATTGGCACAATCAACTTTTTCAAAGTTGTCCTTTGAAATAGAGAGGGCCTGTTCAATTTTGGCCATGGTGGCTTCTTCATTGGGTGAGTGGGGTTGGAGGTTAGAAGTTGCTGAGAGGTAGGACATGACAAACTCGGCTCGGATTGCTTTATCTGCCAATCGCAATTTTTGCTGTCGGCTGGTGCTCATGAGAAGAGCCTGGGTGATTTGAGTTTTGTATCGGCTCTGCCGAAAGTGGAGAAAATGAGAGTAATGATAGAGTATGATAGCATATGAAAAAACAGATTAATTTTTTATAGTTTTTTTTTTTTTAATGCCGATCTTTACTAATAAATGCTCAAACTACTGCTCTAACAGCCCCTTATATAGGGAGCAGTAAGGCAGAACTGACGGTGGGAACAAACACGAGCAAAATTGTATAATTAAGCTAAAGTCACATGTTTAAAGTTTACTAATAAATGCCTTGCCGGCGAATAACTCAAATTTAAAATATGCTTTCAAATATTATTATAGTGAGTAAAACCCCACATGGGATGTTTTCTTTCGTGCTGTTGCACAAAGTTCAAGACTTTCATGGACAAGGAATTCTATGTAGAAGGCCTAATCCCGGAAGTCATGAGTTTTGTTGGGGATCCAAAAGTTTGGGAACAGATCATTCCAAATATGAAGGGGTTCTGTGTGAACGAGGAGAAGGATTTCTTCACGGTCGATGGGCCGACCGACTGCTTTGGATTTCAGCCGATTTGGGGAAATAAATTAACTGGCGTTCGCTACTTCAACTTTGCTCGTTTCCCGGATGCAAATTTCCCAAATCCAACTTTGAGTTACAACTGTGTGATAGGGGGTAGTATGCCGGAAAACGAAGGGTTGGGTGAAGCGAAGGATTACACGTTCCTTTTCGACGTTTGCTACTACATGAAAGCTGGCGAAGGAAAGAATGAGGGGAAAACGAATGTTCGTCGAGTGATCACAAACTTTGAGCAGCGGAATTTGAAATGGTTCCCGTTGCCCCTGGTGATTCCTTTGAAGATCAAGATGCTTCAAGAGAATTGGTTCATCAAGAGCATGTTGGCGAAGCGTGCCAAGGAGAAGAAAGAGAGAGAGGGAGGGAAAGCAGTGGGTGTGAAGATGGGGGAGAGTCCTAAAATTAGCCCAAATTCTTCAGATGCGCGACAGGCGAAGGGGGTCTTCGTCCCTCCAGACCCCACACCGAAGAACATTTAAACAAACGAAAGTTCGTGTTGTTAGCTGTTTAGCCTCTGGCACTTGCCTTGGAGCGGCGGATGAACGAGCGAGGAATAATTTAATAATTTTCAATTTTTTTTGAGAGAGAGCAAAATCTTTATAAGCATTTAAGTAGCCACTTGTAGTGACCACCCCGCACTCAACTCGTTTCCCTCTCTCTTTTCTTGTTCATGCATTGTGAGGGCGTAAATGGTAGAGATGCGCCGATGTCAGGGGCGTTGGCTATTGCAGGTGGGGATGAACCACCGGCGCTGTCCAAAATCTATGCATGGACAATTTTTTTGGCTGAGCGAAGCTTTCTCCCAGACTGACATATCCAAGGACGAAAATTACCTGACTCCGGAATCAGCCCATCCGCATTAGGACATTAACGCGATTATAGACAAATTAATGAGTCATCTTGAATCAAGAACTAGTGGTAGAACCTTAAGATGCACCCACTCTCTCACTTTAATAATTAGCTGCATTGTCAGTAGCTCTATTGTGACAGTACTGCAAAACGTTCCCACCAGGAGCCAGAGATGAAAATTCCGCGTTTCCGGATCCCACATAAAATCCAATAGTTTCGGTAGAAGCCACTCAAAGAACTCGACAAGCACGTATACCTGCATCCATATTGAAAACCAAAACCAAAACCGGCTCATTGGTGCGACAACTGCTGCTCCACTGACGTAAACTCCAATATTCCCAACCTCCACAACCGGCAGAACATCAAAATTTATGTTCGCCTGAATCGGGTCGCTCTTCAAGTTGATTTCAGCAAGCTTCAGCAGCCATTCCTCGCGCTCTTCGCTCTCGTGCCATTGTACCGCCGCCGAATAGCTTGCGTACCTGAGGATCACGATGAACATAATGTCGCCCAAAACTTCAGTTTGCAGTGTTTCTTTTAGCAAAGAGGCACCTTCAAACCCCTCGAAGCTGTAGTTTGCCTCTATTATTCCTGTTTGCCAATTCTTGAACGCATCTATGTTGGTTTGCTCTACTTGCCGGCGGATCGTAATGGTGCATGGATTAGGTCGCTCCAAATCGTTGTTTTGGGGAGTGTGTTTTTGTAATAATTGCCAACCTTGTGCCTCTCGATCTAGGAGGCCCTTTCGTTGACGTGACTTTGAATTTGGTGAGACATTGGCCATGAGAGATAGGTTTGATTTTGGCTTTTGAGTGGAAAAAAAAAAATCTTTTTTAGTAAAATATGTCCTCATGTAAGGCATTGGCCCGTCGGCTCCGCACCAGGCCTATCTCCACTGCTGTGATTGCCGCCGGTGTTGCGGTGTCGATCTACAAAATCTACAAGCAAAGCAAGAAAAATAACGAAGAGGTTGCAGCTGAGGCCTCCCCTTCCCTTCTCTCTTCCTTGTTAAGCGCCACGAAATCATTCCTCCCCGCGTCCATTCCCACCTCCCCCCTCCCCCCCACCCCCCTCAACCTCAAACTCCTCTCCCGGTCCAAGTCGCTCCATTCGACGAAGGCCTTCCTCCCAACCTTAAGGAGGCGAATCGAGCACATCTGCGACGTGACCGAGACCGTCCGCGAGCTCAAGAGGCTCCGAGCGTCCAAGGCCGACGCAAGCAGCCCCCCCAGCAGCCCCACTGCTGACGAGGGAGCGCTCTGGGAGAGTATCAAGTTCGCCACGTTGCGGAGGTTCTTCCTCGGCTACATCTCGCTCGTGCTGCTGAGCCTGGTGGTGCAGGTCCAGGTTGCGTTGATCGAAGCCACTGCCGCTGCCACTGCCGCTGCCGCTGCCGCTGCCATTTCCAACGAGGAGGGCGAGGGAAGCACCACAGAGCATAACCATAACAACAATAATTCGTTCGCCTACGACGATGTCGGCCAAGAGGTCCTCGACAAGACCTACTCCTACTTCTTCGGGGAGGGCCTAACATCAATGTCTGCTTCAATAGACTCCGTCCTGCGGCAGCACATGAGCAACAGCAGCAGCAGCAGCAGCAGCAGCAGCAACAGCAACAGCAACAGCAACCAGTGGGACATCCAAACGTGCATGAGCGTGTCCAGGGTCGACTTTGTGAGCGTCTTGGAGAAGGTTAGAGACGGAATTTTTGCAAGGGGGTCCGTGGCGTGCTTCTTCACGAGCATGGAGACCGACGATGCAAATAATGCCACTGTCGATGATTGCAGTCCTGCTGCGGCGGGCCTGATCGAGGAGACTTGGGACGTACTCGAGTCGCCGGGGTTCGAGAAGGCTTTGAAGGGGGGGCTGAGCGTGGTTTGGAACTTGTTCGTGGAGAGGGAGATCAAGGATGGAATTTTCGCAGAGAGAGAGGTGGGGGTGGGGGGGGTGGGGGTGGGGGGGGGGGAGGAGGGACGGGAGGAGGGGAGCCCACCGCCCGAAATCACAAACGTAGAGCCCCCACTGGCAAACGTCGTGACAAACTTGAAGGCCGCGACGAATAGCTTGTTTGCTGTTGTTGAGGGGAGGAGGGGGAATGGGAACGGGGATGGCGTGTTCGGAGGAAATGCGTATTTAGAAGCGGTAAACAAGGAGAGGGAGACGGATTCGCTTGTTGAATTAATCTTGGAAACATTTTAACTAACGATAACTCGATAACTGTTTTCTATCTCCCTCCATCCTCAATGGTCTCCGCCAAAAGTTCCAGCAACTTGTCGACCCCTAGGTTTTTCCACATACTCTGCCAGACGCCCGTCACCTCGGAGACGCCCTCGTACATCTCCACTCGGTGCATTTGCTTTCGATCGGCTCCGTACTTGTCCAGCCCGAGGGCGCTAGCTCTACCGTGCATCTTTTCCAACCTGCGCCGGCGCCGAGCGAATTCATGCGAGATTGTGTGCATTGAATGGGTTGGTATGAGGAGTGAGTGGGTGTCTTGTCAAAATGAACATTAGCATGTACATGAATATGTACATGAACATGTACATGAATATGTACATGACCATGTACATGAACATGTACATGCACATGTACATGAACATGTGTGGGCTCTTGATGAAACAGAGAAAACTTCAATACACAATCTCAATCTCAAACTCACCTCTCCTCGCTCATAACCTTATCCCTACTCAAAAAATTAATCCCCTCAAAAACCCTAACCCCCCCCCTCTCGAGACACTGAAACTGAATCGCCTCCTTATACTCCTCGTCCTCCGTCCCCTCTCCACTCTTAACAACGTCAACAATATAATTCGGAAACTCAACCCCAAACCCCTTCTCCCTAAGAACCCCACTCTCGTCCTCCTTCGCAACCCTCCCGAACAAGAAATAGTGCGCCCCGTTCGCCACGGGGGACTTATCCCAGCTCCTAGGGTTACTCCGTGGGCTCGGTCCACGGAGGGCAAAATCGTCGACCCAGCCGGTCGTGTCCGTGTTCGTGTCCGTGTTCGTGTCCGTGTTCGTGAGCTTTATTCCCAGAGAAGTGTCGTACACCTCCTTGAACTGGGTGTAGTCGTGGAACTCGTGCTCGTACCACTTTCCCGAGTACTTGGCCAGGTTGAAGTTGTCCATTGAGTTTGATCGGACCTCCGAATACGCTGGGCAACCCTTTACAATTTTTCCGCCATAGTCGTCGTCGAGCTGGAGGTTGTAGTCCCCGAGGCCGGCTGAGGCAGAGCCGGAGAGGCCGAAGCCGATGTACCCTATGAAAAAGGAGAGGGCGAGGGAGTTGGCCAGGGAACGGAGCTGGGAGGAGAAGAGGAGGAGAGAGATGGCTACGGCGTTGCCAAGGAGGAAGGTGAAAGGGACCAAATTACCCAGCAGGGGGCCGGGAGAAGCGTGGAGGACCTCGGAGATCCATAAAATGGGCTGGAGGAGGGGGTGGGCGAACGCGAAGAATAGCCAGAAGGAGAGGGTGGGGAAGAAGTCGGACAGCTGGTCCGAGAACTTCAGGTGGGTGTACATTTCATTCAGGGAGGAGAAGAAGTGGGACCAGGCGGGGTAGTTTACCCCAAAGGAGAGGAGGGGGAGGGAGAGGAGGAGGGCGGGAGGGATTTTTAATTTTAATGGTGTGGGGGGGGAAGGGGGAGGGGTAGGGGTAGGGGAGGCTCTGAGAGAGTGAACCCTCTGGAATCTTAATCTTTTGTTGTCGCTTTGTTGAGAACGAAAGGTGAATGCCTTATTATTTGTGATGAGAGCGAGGAAGCAGGTGATGAAAAAGGGGGTAGTCGGTGTCATGCTGCTATTAAGCTTGCTCGAAAGGAGTCTCTAGATCGTTTTGAGTTCACGCACTTTGAACAAGTTGATTGAGGCTCGTCAAGTCTAGTCAAGTCAAGTCTGGTGGAGAGGTGCTGGGAGTGACGGTATACACAACCCGGCGTATTCTTGTGAATTTCCTTTTTTGGATATTTTTTAGATTCCATTTTGATAATTGGTTGTGCCCTGGTTACTCAGAGCTCGCCTTCCTCCACCCAAGTAGAAAACTGATACCGTGGCCCCTCCCTAAAGTTTTTTGGCCTCCTCTTCATTTCATTCCAACTCCATCAAATGCGATTTCTGTTGTCAGCGTTTCGCATATCATCAGGTGGAGCATATAACATCGGAACAGCCCATAGAAGCATCACAACATCAACTCGACTCTTCTCCGAAGAAGTTAAGAATGCTGTTGCTGCTGCCGTCTCTGCCTCTGCCTCTGCATCTCATCCCACAATCTTCGACAAAATCCTCTCCAAAGAAATCCCCTCCACCCCCGTCTTTGAAGATGATGAGATCTACGCCTTCGACGATGCTTTCCCCAAAGCTCCTGTCCACATTTTAGTAATTCCAAAGGTCAAGGGTAATTTGTCGCGCATTCAGAATGCCGATCCTGGTTCTATCCCCCTCCTGGGCAATCTGCTTCATCGAGCAAGCATCATTGGCAAGGAGAAATGCGGCGACGATGGATTTCGTATCGTAATAAACGACGGCAAAGACGGTGCCCAGTCCGTGTATCACCTGCACCTCCACGTCATCGGTGGCAGGCAGCTAGATTGGCCACCTGGTTAAAATCCTCCCCCCTCCCAATCCTTTCCCTTTTAGATTTTAACAAACAAAATTCCCTTTTTTAGCTCTCTTTTCAATTTCAATATCCACTCAAATCCACGACAATCTCATCCCCAACATAATCCACCTCAACATCAACGTCCCCTCCTCCCACTCCAACCCCAACCTTTCCCCTCACCAAGACAACCTGTAACTTTCTCTTGCTCAGCATCCCCTCCCACCCATCCCCCTCCCTCTCCCTAACCGTCAACAAATTTTTCTCGTCGTTCCACTCGAACACGATTTTGCTGCTGTTTTCTAGCTCGCTCGAAAGGCCGTCGTCCTCAAACAGAACAAACTTCCCGTTCGCTCCTCCGTAGACGCGCACCTCGATCGGGTCGATGTCGATCTCGTCAACGAACTGCATTCCCTCCGGCGCCATGACCAAAATGCTACCTCCCTTCACGAACAGTGGGATCTCGTTGAGAGGAGCGGAGACGACAGCCTCGCCAAATTTATCAACCTTCTCGCCAGTATAGAAATTAATCCAGCCTCCCTCAACGCTCGGCAAGTAGACAATTCTGCTGTCAGCGTTCTTCACAACAGGCGCCACCATGAAGCTCTCGCCAAACATGAACTGGTCGACAATGTTGTGTACATTCTTATCGCCAGCAAAGTCCATCACCAACCCACGCTGCATTGTCCACTGCGCCGAGTGAAGCGAAGAAGGTGCGAAAACGAGTATATTGAAAATAATGTTAGTTTTGTGTGTAAGTAGAGGCTCGTCTCTCGTCTACCTCAAAGGCTCGCTCGCTTCGCTCACTCACCTGTTCCTTCTCAACCTTGTAGAACCCCGAGTAGATGTACGGCATGAGCCTGTACCGCAAATTGATCGCAGAGCTAACAATGTTTTCCATAGATTTGGGGAAGTTCCAGAGCTCAGTGTCCGTTCCTCCGCCGTGGACTCGGAACAGCGGGGTGAAGACTCCGAACTGGAACCACCTTGTGAGAAGGTTGTTGTAGTCGTCGCTATCGTACTGATCGTCTGGCCTCACGAAGCCGCCGATGTCCTCGCTCCAGTGAGGCATGCCACTCAAGGCGTAGTTGATGGACGCTGAAATTTGACTTCCAAGCGTCTTCCACTTGCCGCTAATGTCTCCGCTCCAGAGACTCGCCCCGCTGCGCTGCTGGCCGGCAAACGCTGATCTCGTCAGACTGAAGGGACGCCTTCCCATTGAGTCCGAGAAGTCGCGCCTCAACCCGTCGGTAATTGCCTGTGTGGTCTTCAAGCTGTAGGTGTTCCAGAGGCTGTTCCCGCTTCCCAGGTAGGTCATTTTGTTCTGCACCGAGCGAAGCGAGGCGCAATTTTAATGAAACGCGAGATTAGCAGTTGATGGAAGTGCACTTCATCGCGTGTGTTTTCTCACCTCGTTGGGGAACGCCTCTGGCTCAGTCGCGTCAAGCCAGAGAGCGTCCACTCCAATGTCGAACATGGACTCCTTGCTGAACGAGTAGAAGAGCTATGGGGGGGGGGGGGGAGGGGGTTAAGAGTGTGTTGCAGAGTGGGCGCACAACTAGTGAATGCTCGCTTACCTCACGTGCGTCGGGGTTCCATGCGTCGTAGTAAATGGAGTCCGCAATCATGAACTTGTCGTTCTCGGGTTTGGTCATGGCCTCGTAGAACTTCGTATTGTTGTCGAACTTTGACCAGACACTGACCATTAGCTGCATGTTCATATCGTGCAGATCGGTGACCATCTTGGCCGGGTCCTGGTAAAAGTTGGTGTCCCACTGCGGCCCCCAGCCAAGATCTGCGCCGAGCGAAGCGAGGTGCATTTATGAAGCACGAGCGATCCAAGCGATCCAAACAAACTGAGTGGGTTAGTAGTAGTTTAGTAGTGGATGAAGCTTTATCTGTCTGTTGAAGCGCAAACAACTAAAAAAAGGGCGAATCACTGAATCGGCCGTAACTCCATCGTTATGGAGGTTTTAATGAATTGCTGAATTTATTGCATTCCTAAATTTTACTCCCAGATTCGAATACGGCGGCGGGTTCGCCAGACGCATCTTTTTGCGCAAAGTGTTTGTTCAAAGACGGTCCAACACACCCCGAGTTGCACGCTAAATGAAACCTAACAACAAAACAGCGAATCACTCACCTCCCCAGTACTGCCAGTCCTGAACGAAGTTATCAACCGGAATTTTCATTTCGCGAAACTTTATCGCGGCGGAGGTCAACTCATCCTATGGGGTGTGTGTGGAGGGGTTTAATTTTTTAATATATGCCCATTGCGATTGACCGAGCGCTTCGCTTCTCTCCGCCCTCACCTGGCTGGCATAGTGCTCCTTGCACTGCCAAAAGCCGTAAGCCCACTTGGAGTAGAGCTTGGCATCACCGGTGACACGCCTTTACCCTGCTATGGCACCGTCTATGCCAGCATCCCCATCGTAAACAAAGTAGTAGTCAATACCATCACTGAAACGCGCGTTCAACGCAATGTCACCGTATGACGGTGAGTTGACGTATAGCTTACTGCGCCGAGCGAAGCGAGGCGCATTCAGCAAATCAACAAACCAACAAATCACAAATCAACAAATTACGGAGCAAATCACGGAGCAAATCACGGAGCAAATCACGAGAGCAGCGAGCGAGCAAACACACATAGTTGAGTAGGTTAGTTCAGTAGTGGATGCAGCCATGTGATGCAATTTTCACAAATTGCTTCACCGCTCGCTCACCTCCCAGCCTCGCTCGTCTCGAAGTGAAGATCGTACTCCGTGTTCGCTGGGAGGTTTCGCAGGGGGCAGCTCATTGTGTTTGGGAGGTTGGCACTGCCATCCGCGTCCCAGTCCTGGCAGTTTAACACGTTGCCGTCGGAATCGACCAAGTTTATTTTCAAGTTCATGGGCTGGCCACAGCCGAAACCAACAGCTTCGAGGCCGCCGTCGCCCTTGTCGCTGCACATATCGGCCCAGAAATTGTAGTCTCCAGCGTCACCAGTGGACCACTTGACGGTCGTCTTCATGTCCTCATCAACGTTGATGAGAATAGGTGGGTCGATGGGAGGGTTCAAGGTGCCCCAGCCGTTGTTGTCCCACAACAACCCGTACCCTAGCGAGGACGCGAAGAAGGGAATAATGGCCTCGGTGTTGAACTGAAGCAGCTGGACGGTGGCTTTGGCATAATTTAGATAGCCGTTCTGGAATTCCCCTCCGCCGTAGATGGCCTCGCCCTCGGACTGAACCCAGGTTTGTTCGGCGATGAAGTTGGGGGCGGTTGGGTCGGCCTCATCCGTTGATGGGGTGAACGAGTGGCCGTTCTCGGACTTGATTAGTGTGTTGGTGGCAGTGTCAAAGAAGGAGAGGGTCTCGGTTGAGAGGTCCACTTTGACAGTTAGCTTAGGAGTGATGTAGACCGCTTTTCCAGAAGAGGTTGGAGTGAGAGATTTTGTAAGCCACTCTGGATCGACCATAAGCGACTCTCTGTTTTTGAGGAGAACAGCTGCTGATTTGTCAGAGGAAGGCGTCTTGACAACTCGCACAGTGTGCTCGTCGCAGAAACTGAGGGCAAGGGTGGCGGTCACTTCGACAAAGTTGTCGCTGCACTTTCCGGGGCCACCGGGGCCACCGCCACCGGGGGTGGTGGAAGAAACAGCACTACTTGCAATTGCGACGACCGAAAACGATAATTTCATGATTTTTGCTTCGGGAGCTGAATAAATAAACGGGGGGGCAGGCAGGGGGACACGTTGGACCGTTTTTTTGAAGTCGCCTCGCCTTATCGCGAGATATTTAAATTTTCCTTTCGGGACAGCTGTCTCGCGCTTTTCGGCAGCGGCAGGCAAAGATGAAAATAAGATTGCAGATTTGTGCAGACAGGAACAATCAAACTTTTGTGCTAAGTGATAACCGCCCCTTATATAGGGAGCATAGAAAATAAGTACGGATTGACGATCTTACGATAAACTAAAGATGGTCAAAGTTACCTCTTCCATAAACACTCGAGACCCCAACCAGCATCGTGCATCCCCCAAGGGCTTCATTGGACTGCTAGTGTTTTTCACTCTTTGGTGCTTCACCCCTTTCATTATCCCCACTGCAATTTTCTTCTCCTACAGTCACAGCAATCATTCCCTCTCGCTAGCAATTCTCTTATATTACAGCTTCCGCTACATTATCCCAGCAACCAAGTGGCCAACAGTTTACCAGGGGATGGTCGATTGTTTCAAATGCCACAGCTACTTCAAGAGGCAAGGAGTGGTTTTAATTGGTCCACCAATAGCTCCCGATTCTAAAACTATGCTTTGCTTCCATCCTCACGGTGCGCTTTGCGTCGGTTGGACGTTTGCAATCGGGAACGAGCTACTCTGTGGGGTGAAGACGAAGATCACTTGGTTGGTCGCTCCTTTATTGTTCAGGATCCCACTGATCAGTGACTATTTGAGGTGGATGCAAGTTGGACCGATTGGACCGGCCCAGATGAAGAAGCTGATGCGAGAGGGTAAAAATGTTGCGCTCCTCCCGGGCGGCTTCAACTGTGAAAATCAACCGATCGCCACCGCTGCTTCATTAAGAATCGAGTTGGTTTCATCAAATATTGCTTGCAGTTTGGGTACGTAGTTCGTCCTGTGTACTCCTTCGGCGAGGAAAAAACATATTCAACAATAAACTTGTTCGAAAGTTTCCGCCAACAATTCTTGGCAAACAACAATTTGCCGCCGGTGTGGTTCTACAGCAGATACGGTTTCATGCCCAACGACTCAGGGGAAATGATAACTGTCGTTGGTGACGCTATCCAGCTTCCCAAAATTGAGGATCCGACGCGCGAGGATGTCGCAAAATATCACGCAATTTACATGAAGTCTCTGGTGGCATTGTTCAACGATAACAAAAAGGAGTACTGCGCGGACCCCAACGCGGAGATCGAGTTAGAATGAAAATATTTCCTCAAAATCGTTCTACTCTTTTTTATTTTCCCCAGAATCAATGTGAAGATGGACGAACAGCTCCTCTACGGGGGGCATAATGATTATATTAGTACATCTCCTCCTCCGTTCGTAAATACTCGCCAATATCCGCCTGGTGCAAAACTACATTTTGGCCCGGCTCCAAATCCTTGCACTGCTCGGTAGCCTGTGCCGCCACGCCGAACCCCAAAGGCAAATCGTTCATGCTGTAAACCACAACGCCGGCGTATTTCGGCGTGTTCTCTGTGATCCTCGCCATCCCACTCTTCAGCACGTTGTTGCCGTACACAAAGTTGAGCTCCGCAGACTGCTTGATCCAGACCTTGTGCTTCGCGTACTGGCTCAAGTAGTCTAAGGCCGTAACGTGAAGCTTGAATTTCATCGATTTCGAGAACTTCCCAAAGCAAGTCCCCAAGCTGACAATGTTGTCGCGCGAAATTGACGACGAAGCCTTCAAGAGACTAGCAGATATATAATATACGCGGTCCTTCACCAACCGGAACATGTGGGGCTCATCTGTTCTTGTGATGAGCTGCTCCACCGAGCGACCAATGTACGACGAGAGCTTCTTGAAAAGATTCAGAGTTTCATCTTCGGTGAGAGGTCTCATATTGCGTGCAGGAGGTGAATAGGGGGGGGGTAGGACGGTCAAAGGGCAAAACTAAAGGAAAAATAAAAAATTGGATGGTTGAATTTAAAAAGAGTTTTTAGGTACGTTCTATACCTTTTTCCCCTTTTTGCCATCCTCTGCTGCTCAGACACGTACTTGCGCGGCCTGTTTACCCATTCGTTTTATCTCACAAGCATTGCACAAGTCGGTTCTGTCGCTAACCCTCTTACTCCCTCTGTAGACTTGTAAACTCAACACCCACAATGCCTGAATCACACAAAGCCGAAAAGCGCCGAATCCAGAAAGCTAATGTTGTTGCCGGAATTGGCGACGCCACAGGCCGCATCCCTATGCGCGTGAAGGCAGATGTCAAAATGATGAAGTGCTCGAAGTGCTCATCTGAACTTAAGGTGTGTGTTGGGAGTGTGTGTGTGTGGGGGGGGGGGGGGGTTGAGTTTGTTCATATCGGGTAGAGCTGGTGACCCGTCGGTGATCACGTTAACTAACCCCAACCTCTCACCCAACCCCAACACACCCACCCACATCCATCCAACCCTAGGCAACCAAAACAAACACAGAGCTCAAAGCTCATGCTACAAAATGTAACCTGACCCTCGAGGAAGCTTTCCCTGGAGCTACGCAAGCTGCTGCTGATTTGTTGGCATCCAGTGGAACCAAAACTGTTAAGGGATCGAAGGACGATAAAGCGGGTTCCGGGGGGAAGAAGAAGAAGAATGATATTGGCGATCTGGACGATCTTTTGTCTGCTGGTCTTTCTGTTGGAAAGAAGAAGGGGAAGAAGTGAAGCGACTTCACCATTAATTTTAAAATTCAAACACCCCTAGATTTGAGTAGAAATAGAAAAGGAAATTGGGAATAGAATTACCCAAAACTCTATTTACCACCACTTTCACCACCGATGTCAGCAATGCTATCAAAATGGCTGGTCATTTCCACTTCAGTGTGTTCTTCGCCATCAACTGTCGACTCAATTGTTGATTCGATGGCGCTCGCACTGCTGCCCGCAAAGCTGCTCCGCATGCTGAATTGTGATTCGATGGCGCTCGCACTGCTGCCCGCATTGCTGCTCCGCATGCTGCTGTCCCGACCGACCGAGGTTGCATGCGTCATAAAGTCGGAATCGTGGAAGCCAATCTCGCTCGCCATTCTGCTCTGACTTTCAGCTTTGCTTTGCATGCTGCTTTGCATGCTGCTTTGCGTGCTGCTGCCCGACGAATTCTTTATTGAAAAATTGGCTCCACTCGACTTGCCACTCGACTTGCCACTCGACTTGCCACTCGACTTGCCACTCGCCTTGGTCGTTTTATTGCCCCCGCTGCGAATTGGGTGACATAATGTTAGAATTGTTTGGGATGTGGCTCGCTTAGCTTCGCTCGCCGCTCGCTCACTCACCTGGTCTGGCCTTGCTTAGTACTGACACCCGCCTGGTCTGGCTTGACGACCGTGCTCCTCAAGCAAGGAAGAACCTTCGTCCACTTGGGCATAATCTTTCCCATTGCCTGCCTCAAGTGCTTGTTCATGGTTCCGTAGATCAACGGATTGGTCGAGCTGTTCAAATGGCAAGTCCAGCCGATGAAGCCCTCCATGTGCACATCCTGGATGCGGTAGCCAAACGGGGCAACGAACCAAGTGAGCGCCAGGCACACCCAGCAAACCAGGAAGAAGGCAGTGATAATCATGAACTGGGTCAAAATTTTCCTCTCAATTTCGCGGTTAAATGCAGCACGGTCGCTGTCCTTGTCGACCGAGTTTCTAAACACTTCTCGGAGGTGAGCGAAGATCTTGTAGTACATCCACACCATGCCCCAGAAGATGACCATGAACACGCTATCCAAGAATGCAACCACCGTGTCGTGCCCAGCAATGCCAAGGCCACCGTCTGCGTAGCAGGCAAGCCCAAACGACTTGACGCTGTCCATGCCGATTGAGTTTCCAGTTATCCACGGAAGGGCTCCAACCGCAAAGAAGAAAACCGCAGCTCCAATTGACAATTGGATTGCTACATGCCGGGAAAGTGGGCGATTTTTGATGAGGAGGGTATATCTATCGTAGGTGATGAGGCCGAGGATGAAGAATGTAGTGCACGAGAGGAAAACGTAGAGGTTTCCTTGCATGTGGCAAAACTTCCTCCCCCAGACACCATCTGAGGACAGGTTAACGGGGAAGAATACGCAACCGACGAGACTCATGCCAATGTCAGTGATTGACAGAATTGCTATCAGTACGTTACCCACTTCTTTTCGGAGTTTTTTGTTCTGTGGGAGTTGGAGTTAGGAAGTTGTGAGTTTCATATTTTGGGCAGGGCAATTCCACTCACCTTGACAATACCCCAGAACAACACCCAGTTCGAGAAGAGACCAACAAAAGAGGTGATCGCTGTTGCCCAGGCCCAGCCCGAAGACCCAATCTCTGAGGGGTGCAATGTCCCATGGCCAGTAATTGGATCCCAACCGAAGCCATATAGCTCGTTATAGCGATCAGCATCATATGTTGCATTAACGTTGCCGCTCGCAAGCAGCCTCTTGGCCATCGCTTGCATCATGGTTGCATTTAAATAAGTTAAAGGATAAAAATATAACAATATATGCTATAGCATACCTTTAAATCTTTAAAGTGAAAAAATGAATAAATAAATCAACAAAAATCGTATACAGTACGTCACCCTACCCCCCTCTTACAGGCCTATACAATACAACAAACAAAAATGAGTGCTTGGATTCGCAGCAGCAAGGTCCGCCACACTCATGGGGAACTCTGCCCTGTCACATTTGAAAACCTGTCCTCCTCGAGTGCCTCCCTCTTAGAAGCTTCCTGCAGTCATTTTGGTTATGTTTCCTCTTCGTCCGCGTCAGCCCTCTCGATAATTCCGTTCGCCTCCACCGGAAAGCGCTCCACGGATGCGTCCATTCCCCTTCACCTTTGTTCCAACGTCGCATCTTTCAAGGTGAGCGAGCCTTCTCGAAGACGAGCATACTTGCGATGAATTGAAGTGCGCGAAATGGCTACATACATAACGGATACATCCACTTCTGACGTTAACCGTCTTTCGTTAAAAATGCGCCTCGCTTCGCTCGCTCAGTTCTCCCCCCACAACAATACAAACATTGTGACTGCCACGAATGATGGAACAATCGCGACAAACAACTTTGCCAAAGGAACCATGGAGGAGGTCAACTCGGCAGCCACCGGCCTGGCAGTCACCTCGCTTGCGCTGCACCCCTCCGCGGAGCACACAGCTGCGGTGAGCGACTCCCACAAGGTTTCCGTGTTCGACCTCAAGAGCGGCTCTCCCCTCCCCATTTGCTCCACCAAGCCAACCTCAATAATAAACAGCTTCAACTTTAACTGCGACGGCTCTGCCGTTTTAGTGACGTCAATGGACAAGTTCCTCCGCGTGGTGGACCCGCGGAACCCTCGAGGGAGTCCGCTGGCGGTCCTTTGCCACAAGAGCAACAAGAACATGCACGCGGTGCACTGCGGCGCGAGCTTCCGCAACAACCTCCTGACTGTTGGGCAGAGCATGATGCGCGAGAGGGAGTGCTGCCTGTGGGACATTCGCTCCCTGGCGAGCCCTGTGCAGAGGGAGCGGCTCGACGCGAGCTCGGGGGACTTGGTTCCGCATTTTGATGCAGACGCGAATTTGCTATAGTTGGTCGGGAAGGGGGAGCTGGGGGTGCGGATCTACGAGCTGAGCGGGGAGAAGGTGAGTTTGATTTTTTTGTGGCGACGTGGCTGGCCGATCGCAATTAATCCCCATTGCTATTGCTATTACTATTGCTTAGCTCCACCCCATATCGAATGCAACGTACGGGGGGCTGCCTCAGAAGAGCGCCTGCTTCGTTCCAAAGAGGGGCCTGGACGTGATGGGGAACCGCCCCGAAGTTGGTCGGATGCTGAAAATGAGCGAAACGTCAGTTTTGTCCCCGGTCAGTTTTTCTGTCCCGCGGAGAGACAAGACCTTCAGCGCCGAGCTGTTCCCCCCCTCCCCGATCTATTCCCCGGCCATGACTGCGGAAGAGTGGGCGGGGGGGTTGGACAAATCTCCTCTGCTTGGTAGCTGCGATCCGGCGACATCTGCGTCTGTGTCTGCGTCTGCGTCTGAAGAGGAAATTTCCCCCCTTCCCCCCTCTTTCCCCAATTCTTCTCCTAACATAGTTAGCACCCCCTCCCTCAGAGGGTTAAAAAACACCTCCCGCTACGGGAACGGCAGCTCCACCTACCGGCACGTCTTTGGGAAGAGCGGCACCAAGGCCGAATCGTACTTCAACCTAGATCCAAAGATCACCACCATGGACAGCTCGCTGCTCACTGCGAACAACGACTTCTTCGCTTTGCCGTACGCGGGGGGTGGTGGCCAAGTGTACGTGAACAAGCTGTCCAAAACCGGCAAGACCGAGGCCGCCAGACCGCTGCTGAACACCAACCATACAAAATCAGTTTGCTCCCTCCAGTTCAACACCTTCGACAGCCACATGCTCGCCACGGGGAGCGACGACTGCACGGTCAAAATTTTTACCCTCAATGAGGAGGGGGGGGACGTGACCGTGGGGGAGAACACCCTCTCGGGACATCGAAACAGCGTGAGGGAAGTTCTCTGGCACCCGTTGACTGGCGGGATTCTGGCGAGCAGGTGAGTGAGCGAGCGAGCGAGCGAACGAACGAGCGAGCGAACGAACGAAGAAACTAAGAGATCGAGACTCGTTCACTACTAAACCTAATCCCAATCGATTCTCTTGGCGCAGCTCGCTGGACGGCAGCGTCAAAATTTGGGATGCGGAAAAGAGAATGAGCTGCTATTCGTGCGAGGGGCTGCACAGCGACACTACGATTAACAACACGAGCTGGAGGTGAGTGAATGTGGCTCATAACTTGAGGCTTTAATATCTTTTCTCACAGCTACGAAAACACACAGCTTCGACGGCAAGCTCCTCGTAACAGCATCGAAGGACAAACAACTGAGAATTATCGATCCCCGCACCTCCACAACAACCGCCACCGCCACCGCCCACTCTGGTCCCCGCACCCGCGTGACGTGGTGCGGGCGGAAGGATAAGCCCGAGGTGCTGATGACGACTGGGCAAGGAATTAGCGGCGATCGGTGCTTGTGCCTCTGGGACCCTCGGAACATGAGCAAGGCGCTGGCGACAAAATCGATCGACTCGGGGAACGGAGTTCTGTTCAGCCACTTTGATGAGGGGACGGGGCTGGCGTATTTGATTGGGAGGGGGGACAGGAACGTCAAGTTCTACGACGTCAACAAGGAAGAGGGCGAGGTCAAGTGGGACATTACGCCGTGCAGCGACTTCGTTAGCGAGGGAGAGCCGCTGATCGGGTACGCAGTGCTGCCGAGGAAGGGTTTGGACGTCCAAAAGACAGAGGTTATGAGGATGCTTAGGATGGGACAGAAGGAAATAACTCCAGTCAGCTTCTACCTCCCACGATCAGACAAGTACAAGGACTATTTTCAGGTGAGGAGCCTTGAGGATGACGAGCTAGCTATACGAGGCCACTAAACTAACATGAATGTTATTCCAAATATGATTGCAATGCGCTCGCATTGCGCGGCGCAGGACGATGTTTACTCACTTGTCCGTAGCACAACCGAGGAGAGCGTCTCCTGCAGCGACTGGAAAAACAACTGCGAGGCCGACGTAGAATTTGCGTGGGAGGTGAGTGAGGGAAGCGAGCGAGCATGCGAGCCAGCAAGCGAAGCGAGCAGCAAGCGAAGCGAGCAGCAAGCGAAGCGAGCAGCAAGCGAAGCGAGCAGCAAGCGAAGCGAAGCGAGCTAGTCGCAACTAGTGTAGGTGTTGCTGGCTAGCTTCGCTTGCAAGCCTTGAAGAAGACGATGATAATACTCGCGATGGATCCCGCAGAATGGCTACATACATAATAGGGCTACATCCACTACTACTAATATTATTCCACTCAATTTGGCGCAGGACTCACGGCCAAGCGAGATGCCGCTGCTGTCCGAGCGGCGGGTGAGCATCACCAAGGAGAAGAAGACGGACAGCTTCCGAAACGACATCCTCAAGAAAGAAAAGGAGGAGGCACAGAAGACGGACATGTTCAGCAAGATGCAGAAAATGGCAGTCACTAACGAGAAGTGGAACCCAAACAACAGCATGGGTGGGGCGAGCGCGAAGGAGAAGGAGGCCTCCACAAATGCGGGCATGGGGAAGGTCGTGGGCGGAATAAAAAGGGCGGCGAACGATGCGACGCCGATTTATGATTCGAGCGATGATGATGGCTGGAGTGATTGATGAATTTTAATTTACGTGATCCAGACTAAGCAAAGATACTATTTTTAAGCGTCTTCTTAAAATCGCCAGCAAACTCCGCCAAAGTGCTTTTAGAAACTACCGGCGCAAGGCTCTGAAATGTTAATTGAAACTGGCCATTCACTGTCTAAAAACGGAGAGCGAGCGAGCGAGGAGTGGAATATTGTTAGTTTGGTAGTGGGCGAGCGAAGCGAGCTAGCAACCCTGGAGTTGTTCAGGGACAGTCCAGAGTCAGGGGCATGCAACTGCACGCACGCCAAGGGGGAAACTAAAAAAAGGCGAATAACTAAATCGGCCGTAACTTCAACGCATGGAGGTTTTAGACACTCAAAATTGGACACGGTGGCGGATTCGGCCAATCGCATCTTTCAGTGCGAAGGAGTTGTTCATGTTCAGGGACTGCCCACAGCACGCCATCTCAAACCATCCGCACGCCAAGTGAAATCTCAATAAAACTAAAAAAAATAAGGTGAAGCTCTGAATTACCCCCAACTCCATAGCTCGCTTCGCTCGCTGCTCGCTCGCTGCTCGCTCGCTGCTCACCATGCACGACACTTGGAATAAACACCCACTCTGCACCTGGCTTGTTGAGAAGTGAATCGAATCTACCTCGCTGTTCATGAAAGACCCCGCGTTACTTATTCCCGCCGAGTACACCCGCCCGCACGTCTTCTCGTTCCGGGAGGCAAGATGAACAAGGTTCGTTAGGTCCGAGAAACGGACCCCAAAGTCAAAGACTCGGACAGCTTCCTGAGGACCGTTGGAGGCGATGAAGGAGCTTGTTTGAGATTGGGTGGACTGGGCAAGAGACCAAATTGAGGCGCTTGTGTTGGGGTTGGGGTGGGGGATGTAGTGGAATATGTCCATTGAGCCGGCCATGCAACGGAGAACGTCGGCGTCAACGTCGACGGTTATTTTATCATCGGGTTTGGGACAAAATTTTCGCCAGTCCATTGACTGAAGGATCTTGAAGGTTCGACCCGGGGAATTCTCACCCCCCTGATCGTTCGCTTGAACAAACTTGGACGCCGTCAACGTCGTCACCGCAGCAAGCAAACTAGTCAGCTTGACGCCGTTTTTTCGGCACCCAGCGACCAATTCCTCCACGCTCACATCGTCGATTGTTTCGAACTGGACGATAGTTTTTCGTTTCTCGGATTCGGAATGTTTTTGGCTTTCGGCGAATTCGTCAGGCACGAGAACGACGCGCGGGGCAAACAGCTCGCTGGCCTTCTTCAGGAGGTAGATTGCCGTGGATCTTGTGGGGTTGTGAAGGGGAATTTTTACTTTGTTGAAGAAGAGGAATGGGGAATTGAAGGAGGGTCCGGTTTTGGTTGGGTAGGAAGGGAGGAGAGTTTCCTCGAGGGACGGTGGGAATGATAGGGGAGGTGTGTGGGGTGTGTGTATCGAGGGGGTTGTTTTCAAGTTCAAGTTCAAGTTCAACGCTTGGAGAAGGTCATTTATGAAACAATTTACGCTGTACTGGTCGGAAATCGCATGGTTGAAGGTCAGGAGGAGCTTGTGGAGGGAGAGGAGCTCGAACCTGAAAAGGGGACCGTTGAAGGTATCGAAGCGAGTTTCGTCGAGGGCAGTTGAATAGTGATCATCTATGGTGATTGTGGAGGGGGAGGTGTTTTCGAAGATGCTGCTGTTGAGGATTTCGTTTTGGTCGGATTCAGAAATAGGGTGGAAGGCGATTGTGGATTCACCACCAGACTCGGATTCGGATTCGGACTCGGACTCGGACTCGGACTCGGACTCGGAAGAGTAGACCCCGCCACGGACCATGTCAAGGGTTAATGAGTCAACTCTATTCTTTTCAAAAAGCTTCCCATCACCGATAACTTTAGCAGTGAGAAAAGCGTGTTTGGAAAAGAGAACCTGAACGGCCGATCGAAGGGAGGGGAGAGACACCGGGGAGCAGAGGGTGAGAAGGACTACGTGGTTCAGAGGGGGGAACGTTACGGGGGGGGGGGAGGAGGGTGATTGGGGAGATTTAGATTTTGAGGGGTAGTATTGGCGAGGGAGGAACAAGGTTTCGATTGATCCGAGCGGACGGGGTTTGGGTTGGGGTTGGGGTTGGGGTGGGGGAGGAGGGCGGATGGTAGTTGAGAAAGGCGAGGAGAGGGAGAGGATGCAAAATATGATTATGCAAACAAAATGCTTCATCTTAGAGAAGCGACTGTGAGAACTGGAGAATTTTCTCCACTCGACCAATATTACGTCTGTGAGAAACCACGTGGTTATGCTATTAGACTGGGGGGAACAATTTCTAAAAGATTTTTCTTTTTTATAATTTCAAATTTATTTCATGCTCGTGCTCGCATCTATGCTGTTGGCTGTTAGAGGCCATGCCATGAGCATAAACAACCTCAAAACAAAAATACACACTGCTGCCTCCCACAAGCTGCACGCTCCGCCATCCGGAAGCTTCCACGTTGAAATTCCGGCTAGGCTGACCACTGCAGTCGCTCATTGCGATTCGCGTTCCTTCCCGATCCTTCCCTCTTCCAACCCACTCGAGCGAGTGACGAAGGCTATAGCCCGAGCACACACACCTGATTACATTGCAAAGCTAAAATCTACAGTGGGTGGCCTCACTTCAGACACGTACATCGCACCCAATTCCTACCTCTCTCTCCTCTCAACTACCTCAGCGTGGATAAACTGCGTCGATTACGCTCTCACCTCCGAGGGCCCATCGTTCGCCCTCTGCCGTCCTCCAGGCCACCATGCTACCAAGGGAGCTGCGATGGGATTCTGCCTCGTCAACTTCGCTGCGGTTACGGCGTTAGAGGCGAGAGGGCTGCTGGCTGATCGGGAAGGTGTCGCAGTTCTCGATATTGACGTACACTTCGGCAATGGCAGTGCGGATATTCTAAAAAATGTGGAGGGTATGAAGTTCGCGTCGGTTCACCAGGCCGGCATCTACCCTGGGACTGGCGACGGACCCTCCGAGGGTTTTAACATCTTAAAGCTTCCGGTTCCCGCCGCCTGCGACCCTTCCGTGTGGTTAAAAGCCGTCAGTGCGGC
>BRYC01000685.1:0-25800 GCA_030267985.1 Parmales sp. scaly parma | reverse complement strand
CCGCCTCCGCTCGCGGCTCGCTCACCTGAAAAATAGATCAAGATGGTGAGCACCCTGGTCCAACACCAAGCTGATCATGTTTCCTTCCTCGTTCAGTTTCTGAACCATGTCTCCGCCAACAACATACTCGTGGTCGAACACCCCCGCGCTCATCCACGGATCATAGTACCCGTTGCTGAAAACCACGTTTGAAAAGCCGTCAATTCGCAGCCCACCATATTCGCTGTCCATGAAGAAGCTCCACGCGTCCCCCTGTGTTGGATAGCCAAACAATCCATCTTCCATCTTGCAACCCTCGCCAAGCTCCCCCTTCGGCCCCAAGAACGTCTCAAGAGTGGTATTTCGATCCACCGTCGGAGGCCAAAACACGTCATTGCCGATCCCTTGCGCCAGGCAGTTTGGCAAGTTCAGGTTGTCGTTGCAATTCATGGGCTCCCAGCAGTTGAAATTCTCGTCCACCGAGATGTCGACACTGCACGTTCCTGATACTGCGGCCTTCGCCTCCTCCTCCTCCTCCTCCTCCTTCTTCAATTCCCTTCGGCGGCCGACCGCGCAATCTTGTAAACTGTTGCAGCTCAACTCCCCCGTAACATTGCACCAAACACCAACGGCATCGCTTAACCCCTTCAACAACGGCGTGACGTGCTCGTCCAAGTCGCCGAGTGAGAAGCCACTGTTCACGCTCTCGTCCCAATCTACGCTCACGAACTGCGCCAAGCGAAGCGAATTTTGAACCGGAAAGAGCAAAACGAGCGCCATTTGAGTGTGTTAGTTCAGTAGTAGATGTTGCCATTATGTCTGTAGCCATGAGCCATGAGCCATTTCGGAAATGTGAACTATTAAAACTAAAAAAAAGCGAATCACTAATCAACCCTAACTCCAACGCATATTGTTTTTTAGACGATTAAAAATGGACACGGTGGCTAGTTCGACCAGGCGCATCTTTTTGTGCGAGGGTGTTGCTCAGGGACGGTCCGAAACGCACCCATCTGTTCTTTTCCTCAATTTTTTTTCTCTTTTTCGCTCCGCTCCGCTTCAAGCTCGCTCACTCACCTTCTTGCCATTAACATTTACGTCAAACGCAACCGTCTTCGGACTGCCCGATAACACCACCTTGAAATCCAGTCCGAGATAGGAGGACGCGACAGTCATGGGCCAAGGGGGAAGATCGTAGATTCCAGGGCCCACGGCGAAGGTGATGTACGACGAGGCGAACGGAAAATTGCCCTCAGCTACGTCGAACCACGGGGCCTGAACCCAGCCCATCACATCGTCCACGTCTGTGGGCGCTTCACAAAGGTTCAGTGATTTGGTCAGATATTCGAAGCCGCCGTCGAGCTTTGAAATCTCCTTGATAAGGGGGAGACTAGCCTTCAAATTGTCCGCCTGCGTCGGCATTGCCAACGAAGCACGAGATCAAGAGTGGGTGGTTTAGGAGTGGGTTGCACTTCTGACACAAGGCTCGCGCGCTCACCATATTATTTTCCATCGAGTTTGAGAGAACGGCGGCCGCGCCATCAATCTTCGGGTTTGTTAATGGGAGTCCCCAGATGGGAGCAGAGGCGGCGATTGCGCCCACGATTGAGCTGGGGTACTTGAATCGCATCCATGCAGCCAGCATGCCACCATAACTGCCCCCAAATGCACAGCGCTTGCTCGACCGTACATTTTGGGCGGTCTTTGGGATGGAGTTGAAGACGAACATGGCGAATATTGTGATTTTGGCGACTCTGCGTCCTGGCCGAGGTTTATCCAATGCAACCATGGACAACTAGATCTTGCCCCTCACATGGTCATCGAGACAACCCCAACCACATCAATCACCATTGAGAAATGTGGTGGGTGCAAACTTCGTACATCCAAATTCAAACAAATGCGGTGTAACAATAAGAGTGAATGGAAATACGGGCAACCACAACGCAATGAGCACGGTGGAGACGGAGGAATTGATTGTTACGACAGGGGATTGTTTTGCCTGAGTTGCTACGACAAACAAGTTAAAACCTGCTCGCATGAAGGGTGTAATTGGAGGGGCTGTGTGTGCAACTTTCTCCCATGCCAGGGCGGGGGTTGCTCGAACTTCATGTGCCGACGCGAGAATGGGAAAGCGCCTGGCGAGGGTTGCATGTTCCATGACGGAGGTGGGGAGCTGGACGAGGATAAGGAGGAGGAAATGCCGGTCACCAACAAAAAGGGAAATTACTTAGTGTTTTGTCAATCGTGTGCCTCGGAGGACTCTGTGGCTTGGTTTGACCCATGTTGGGACGATAAAAATTTTTAAAACGTAGGGTTTTAGTGTTTGGGTGAAAAAGCAATCTAAATTAGCAATCTTAAATTACAACAAGTTTCATTCACAACATTTCTATGTCATCAAGGTTGAACACTGCAGCTTGGCCATACCTATCTCCTTGGTCAGAGAGATTGAACACAGTCGCCCTCCTCACCATGAAACGTTCGCCCAAAGCGTTGATTCTGATCCCAGAATAATCATCGCAAAAGCCCTGATTACTAACCTTTTTAAGAATCTCACTTCGTTCCTCTTGATCAGTACCAGTTTCGGTCGATTTCCTTGACTCCATCCTCAACATGTCGCTGAGGGCGAATTTGAACAGTTTTTGAGCTGCAGTGTTTGCATAGTTGAAGATTGGCTGTGGTGAGTTATTGTGAGATAAAAGGATAATGTCTTTGCTCTCGTAGATCAGCTTTGTGATGAATTCGATGTTGGCTGTTTTTGGGATGAGCGGAAACCGATCGTCAAGGAGGTTTCGGCTTGTGAGCGAAGCATAACTCGAGATGATTGTTTGGGTGTGAGAGAGCAATTGTTGATTATAGCTCTCAGCTCCTGCCACGAGGATAAGAAGCAGCAGCGTTATCAGTGTAAGCATGGTTGAATGTGTTCCTACTAGTGTGGAAAGGGGGAAAAAGGTTTTCACAAACTCAAATAAGTCTTCAAAGATTTTTAATCCACGTACGTTCCCATTGGAGCTTTAAGCGGTCAGCCACACTACTCCTTACATTGCATATTTCATGTCCCCTTTATCTTTTTGGCAGGTGGTCACACTCGACCAATTGTGGCCATCAAATTCTAGCTGTTTCTTCCACAACACTAACACCACCCCCACCATTCCCACCAGATCCTTTATTCTGTGCAATCATGAAGTTTACATGCCTACTACTTCCCTTGACCGTGACGGGTCTCACCTTCAAAGCCACCCCGAAGCAGGTACGACTCTGTCTGCTGATGTTGCAAGAAATTATTCAAATCATATTCTCACCCCCCCCCCCTCCCAACCACTCACCCCCCCCAGGTACTCAAGAACGGTCTTGCAACCGCAACCCTGGCGGCCGCCTTTGTGGCGTCCCCAGTCTTTGCTGCCGATATTGGCAATGGTGAGTCGATCTTCGATGCGAACTGTGCCGCTTGCCATGCTGGTGGCCAGAACGTCATCATGCCCGAGAAGACCCTCCAGAAGGATGCCCTCACCTCCTACCTTGCCGGTGGCATGAAGGAGGCCTCTGTGGTGACTCAGGTTACCAATGGCAAAAATGCGATGCCCGCCTTTGGAGGACGTTTGGATGATTCCGACATCAGCGATGTCGCCGCCTATGTCATTGACCAGGCCGCCAACGACAAGTGGGAGTAAGAACATGGAAACGTGCGGTAGGGGTGAGAGAGAGAGATAGGGGTTTAGGAGATCATTCAATAAACAAATTCAAAGGAAGATAAAAATTTTCAGGTTCTTATTAATTCAACTACTTCCCATTGTCCACTCTCTATAAATCTAGCTCGTCGTCCTTCACCTCCTCCCCACTTTTCAATCTTTTTATCATCCCCTTCAACCTTACAACCTCTTCGCTGTCACTTGCCTTGGTTGCACTATTGGTTATCGTTTTCACCCTGCTCGCGTAGCCCAAGCTGCCGATCGTTTCCTCCTTGTTGTAGTCCGCCGGGCTAATATTCACAAACATTAACGTCTTCGCATTCCCTCCCAAGCTATCCTGCATAACTTGAGTGAGCTTATTGTCCCTGTACGGAATGAATTTTTCGTTGGTGCTCAGCGCGCTGATGACCGCGCCAAGCGCGCTCAAGCTTTTGTTGATGCTCATCGCCTCGTGCAGGCGCTCGCCGGTCGCTGCACCGACCAAAAAAATGAGAATAATGTTAGTTTTAGTAGTGGCTCGTATGCTCGTCTTCCTCAACCCCCCCCCACTCCGCTCACTCACCTCCGGTCTTGTCTGCCCTCTCGCTCCCCGCCAAGTCCACCAAGGTGAGTTTTCCAAGGCTCGTTTTGTTCGTGACCAAATCCTTGTTGCTGATAAGGATGCAGAAGATACTGTGCGATCGGGACGACTCGGCGTTCATTTTCGTCGCCCCGACGTGCCTCTTTCCATTACCCTTGTCGAAAAGGACGACCATTTCTTCCATGTTGGAGCATTGCTTGACAACTGCATTCTTGATCACCACCGTCTTCTTGCTGTCCACCTTTATCTCCAGCTGTTGTGTTGTGTTGTGTTGTTTTGGGTTGGGTTGTTTTGGGTTGGGTTAGCTTAAAAGGCGAATCACTGATTCGGCCGTAACTCCAACGTATGGAAGTTTTAGACGCTAAAAATTGGACACAGTGGCGGGTTCGGCCAGGCGCATCTTTTTGTGCCAGAGGTTGTTCACAGACGGTACAAAACACGCCAAGTGCACGTCAACGCTTCGCTCGCAAGACTACCATGCTTTTTTTCGCTCGCTCACCTTCGGCGCAACAACCGTCATACTAGGATTGTCCACCCGGAAGTATAAATCCACCAACTGGGCCGAAAGCCGTGTTAGTTTAGTGTATGGCTCGCTTCCCACAACCCGCTTGCTCACTCAACTCAACTCAACTCAACTCAACTCAACTCAACTCAACTCAACTCAACTCAACTCAACTCAACTCAACTCACCTGGTCGTTGTACAACTCAACGAAGTACGTACTAATCGTAATTTCGCTAGCCCCCTTCTCGTTAATTTCCCCCGCATCTCTAAACAGCTGCTCCATGGCTCTAGGCGTGATCCCCTTATTAACCTCCGAATTAATATCCCCCGTCATCGTCCACGTTTTCCCAGAGCCGGTCTGACCGTACGCGAAGAGGCAAACGTTGTAGCCGTCGATTGCGGAAGCTATTAGGTGCGCGGTGTCCTCGTAGACTGCGGCCTGGGTTCCGCTGGGGGAGAATACTCCGTCGAAGGAGAATTCGCGAGGACCCCGCGCACCCATGACTTCCATGCTGACGTCGTCAACGAACTGCAAAGTGGAATTGGAATTAGTTGTTAATTGTCTTTTGTCTCTCTCTCACTAGTCTCTCACCTTGACAACACTCTCACACTGCTTCTCAACCTCATACTTCGCCATGGGCGTACACCTCGCATACACCCTAATCTTCCCCTTCATGTCCTCCATCATGTTCCAGTACTTCTTCCTCAACCCCTTCTCCTCCGCGTAGTCGACAGTTAGCTTTGAGATTGCTTTGGTGTCCGAGTTGTGAGCAAGCCGGAGGTCGTCGACTTCTGCCGCGATAAGTTTGTATTTCTGTGTTATGTTGTGTTGTGTTGTGTTGTGGTGTGTTGTGTTAGGTTTTGTATCGTGCTGTGCATTTTGTATCGTGCTGTGCAGTGTCTCGTTCCCCCCCCCCCCTCACCTCCAACTCCTTCTCAGTCTTAACGAGCCCCCCCGCCCTCCCCTCCAGGTCCTTCTTTGCCTTTTTCTCCTTCTCAAGTTCCTCGTCGAGCTTCCGCAGCTTATCGATTTCCTTTTTTAGGTCGCGCTGCAGCTTCTTCAGCGCGTCCTCATGCTTCTTGTGCTCCTCCTCCAAAACCTTCCTGTGCTTCTTTTCGAGGATTTCGGTGAGTTTCTTTTTTACCCCCTCGACCTCCGCCTTCCCCCCCCCCTGGGCGACTGACGCCTCCTTGCCCTTGCTCTTCTCCTTCTCCTTCTCCTTCTCCTTCTCCTTCTCCTTCTCCTTCTCTACCCCAAGACTTTTGATTTTCTCCTCGAGCTTCTTAATCCTTCCCCCGTCCTTCTTCTCCCGAGCCTCCATCCCCGCGATTCTCTCTTTTAGAGCAATTGCCTCCGTCGTATTTGCGTTTTTGTTTGTGTTTGTGTTTGTGTTTGTATTTGTGTTTGCGTTCGTCTCCGCCTTGGTCTGTCCCTGCGGAAGCGTCGCCCTGGCATCGGCTCCGCCATTCGTCGCAGTCCACCCCCTCTTAACGAATTGATCTAACCCCTTCCTAAGACTAACCGCCCCCACCTTCGTAGCCTCCCCTTTCGCCTTCTCCAAGCACCGTTCAACCTTCTCGTCCCCCGTCACGCTAACGACCTTTAGACCGATGGACCTGTACGCCTCGTAGCACTCGGACTTCTTCCCGGATCGCCAGAGGGCGGTGCCGGATTTTACGCAGGCCTGAGTTTCGGTGATTATGTCAACGGCGACGGGGTTGGTGCCGGGGTTGGTGCCGTCTACCTCATTTTCCTTCGTTGTTTTGGTTGTCTTGGTTGTTTTGGTTGTTGCCTTGGCTGTCGTATTGTTTTGAATTTGAATTTGTCGTCTAACTTCCTCAATCTCCGCCTCCTTATCCCCGTTGTCCCTCTCGCTCCTCCTCAGCTTCTCCTCAATCTCCCCCCCCCTCCTCCTCTCCCTCGTCTCTCCTTCCCTCGCCTTCTCAACCTCCTCCCTCCCCCTCTTCACCTCCTCCTTCTTCCTCCTCACTTCTTCCCTCAGCAGCTCCCGCCCCTCCTCCCCCCTCCTCCTCCCCTCCTCAACTCCCTCCTCCCTAGCCCTCTCCACAGCCCTCTCCGATTCCTCCTCCGCCTCGGCCAAAGCGTTCCACCCCGCAACGCTCGCCTTCCCCTTCACCACCACGCTCTTCTCCAACCCCTCAATCTTCTCCCGTAACTTCAAAACGAGCTTCTCATTTGCCCCGTTCCCGCTCCCCTTGTCCTTCCCCTTGTCCTTCCCAAGCGAGAGCTTCACCTCCTCCCTCAGCCCTTCCGCAGCAAGTTTGCTCTCCCGCTCGTTCGTTTCCGCCCGTTCCTTTTCTATTTTCGCCTTCTTCCCCTCCTTCCTCTCCTTCCTCTCCCCCTCGACGGCCTCGTCCCTTTCCTTCGTCAGCCGCTCCACCTCGCGCCTCAGCTCCACGTCCCCGTCCTCAGCAGCGATCTCGACGAGGCTCTTCAGCCTCTCCACGTCGGACCTGTAATTCGCCTCCTTTGCAGATAGCTCATTCTCGAGTCCAGAAACTTGTTCCCCCAGCTGGGTTGCGAGGAGCTCCGCCCCGGACAGGTCCGAGGAGAGGAGGGTGACTTTGGAGGTGAGGGCGGATACCGAGGACTCTGCCAAAGTTTGGAGGCGGCGGGATTCGGCGAGTGTTGAGGTGAGATTTTCCTTTTCCTTTTCCTCTTCCTTTTCCTCTTCCTTTTCCTCTTCCTTTTCCTCTTCAAGCTCCTTCACCTCTCCTCTCAGCTTTCTCTCTTCTTCCTTTGCTCCCTTCGCTTCTTTCTCGAGCCGCTCCGCGTCCTCCCTCGCCTCCTTCGCCTCCTTATCGAGCTTTTTCAGCTCCTTGTAGTCGCCAAGAATCTCTCCTTTGTCTTCGCTGTTTGCTGGCCGCCCGTTCGCCTCCTCGAATTTGGCCAGCCAGGACTTTATAGAATCTTTGATGCTTTTCCTGGCCTGCTCGGAGGATTTAGCGCTTGATTTGGCCAGGGACAGGGCGGCCGTTAAGGTGGCGAGCTTTGCTGCTGCTGTTTCTTCTTCTTTTGCTGCTATTGTTGTTGTTGTCGTTGTCGTTGCCGCTGCTGCTGCCGCTGATGCTGCGGTTGCCTCCAAGGCTGCAGCCGAGGAACGAGCGAGCGACTCCTTGAGGCTTTCGATGTCCCTCTTGAGCGCTAGGACCTCCGCGTCTTTTTCGTTTTCGTTTTCCTTTTCATTTTCCTTGTCCCTCTCCATCGGCGACGACTTCTTCATTAGCGGTTCTACGAACTGAGTTTCCGAGGAGGGAGTAGCAACCTCCAAAGCGGGGTGCGAATTCGAATGCGAATTCGAATTAAATTCTATTGTGCGAGAAGCTTCTACCGCAACTTCTTTCTGCTGCTGATTCTGCTGCTGATTCTGCTCCCGCTTCAACACCCGCTCCCCGCTCTCCCTCTCGTCCCTCTCGTCCCTCTCCCTCAACCTCCTCTCCTCCCCCATGACAATCGCGTCCTCGAGCTCCTGGCTCTTCCTCGCCACCACCTCCCTAAGAACCCTAACCTCCTCGTCCATCTCTCTCCGAGTCGCCATTGCCTCCTCCCTCGCCCTGAACACCTCAACCTTATGACTGTCGATCACGAGCAGAGCCTTGCGCTTCGTCAGCGAAACGAGGTCAGTGTAGTACCTCTCCGTTTGGAGGTACTTCTCCTGGAGGGTAGAAGCGGCCGAGGCGTGCCGAGAGGCCATTTCTGATATCGAGGAGGAGACTAGCGTGAGGGAACTTTGGGCGGAGGCTAGGGGGATGAAGCTCGTGTGGGTTGTGGAGGAGGGGGGGAGGGGAGGGGGGCTGCTCCTGCTGCTGCTGCCGTAGTTCTTTTGGTTCAGAATCATCATTCCTGATCCAACATGGTTTGAGGTTGGAGGAGGCGAAGTTGTGTTTGTCATTGTTTTATGTTTTTATTTTCTTCTTCTTCTTTGAGTGGGTGTTTGAGTTGAAGGATGATTTCTATGCGGTGAGGTGCTGTATTGTTTTTGCCTTCTTTTGAGTTTGAATTGATGTGTGAAAAATATAACAGGTGGTGTGAGAGAGGAGACGAGGCAAGACTTCTTTAAAGTCTTAAAAAAAAAAAAAAAAAAACATACTCGAGAACAAAAATAAAACCTTCTTTAACGCAACAAGTCCAATTACACAATAACACAACACCCACTACTATAAGCCCGCAACCCCACTCATATAAAAGCACAAATGAACAACACCTCCCTTCAAGCCTCAAAGTATTATGTTAGATCCCTCTCAATCAAGATCAGAGTTCATACAAATGAAGAAGAGATCAAGCGCAAATTGCGCAAGGCGGCCCGCAAGACGGACATGGGCAAATCTCTCCGTTCAATAAACGCCCAAATCCGATATGGAAACTTCAAGGTTGGTAACGATGAGGATGCACCCTCGTCACCATCACCAATCCCGGAATGTGATTTCGATGACGATTCCTCCTCCTCCTCGTCCAATTCTTCCACCGAACACCCTCCGATCGAACAACCTTCGGTGATTTCACAAGCCTCCTTCTCAAACTTGGAGAAGGCCAAAATTTCCCCTTCCCAGATGGAGGAGAAGGTGAGCGAGCGAAGCGAGCCGAGCCTTTTGGAAGACGAGAATACTCGCGATGAAGTGCGCGAAATGTTTTTCACACCCACCCACATCCACTACTAAGCTAAGCTATCCCACCCAATTTGTTTCGCTCACTTCACTCGTTTTCGCTTCGTCATTAATAAAAAAATGCGCCTCGCTTCGCTCGGCGCAGATGCTGCGATCATTGCCCAAAGGCCTCCAGTCCTGGGTCCTAACAGCCCTCCGGAAGCGTTCCGGTGAGCTCAAGACTGCGTTCAAGCTGTGGTTGCAGAATGCGAACCTCCCCTCGCACACAATAAAGAGCGAGAAGATTGTCAGAATATTGATGAAAAAATCAAATCAGATTGTTTTGGAAAACGGGGACGCCATGTTTGAGTCCCACAGCGAGGAGGATCTCGAAACGCTTCGGGATTGGTGTTTTCAGAACGCCACCCCTAACAAAGAGGCCGACCTTCACCCTCACGAATCGGAGAGCGTGTTGGTTGAGAACCTGAACCTGCCGACGAAAATTGCCGGATTAACATCTCGTGTGAACATGGTGCAGGCGCTCAACGCGCTTAGAATAAAAAGGTTCGAGAAGAACCATTGCGTGCTGTTCCAGGGGCACGGGAACGGGCACAGGAAGAGCGAGGCGAGCTACATGGTCATGCTCGGGGAGGTGGAGCTGCTGATGCTGAGCGAAAGCTTCACAAAAAAGGTGAGCGAGCGAAAGCGAGCGAGACTTTTGGAAGACGAGCATACGAGCCACTACTAAACTAACACTATATTATTCCACTCAATCCGTATCCGCGCAGAAAAGTTTCGAGCTGTTCGAGGGATTCTTGAGTTACGACAGCCAGCCAATCATCCAAGACTCCAATTTGATCAACTCCTTGCGAGAGAACGTCGTCTCTCCCTCCCACGCCCAACTGCTGACGGCGGCCATGTTCGCACCCTTCGGCGAGGGTAAACATTTAACTTCAACTTCAACTTCAACTTCAACGCACGAAGTGCATGAACAACACGATGACCACCACCACAAGGCCGAGTACATGGCCATCACCACGTGAGAGAGCGAAGCGAGCGAGCCTTGTGACAGAAAAGAAGAGTGCAAAACCTCCGTGCGAAATTGCTATACATGGCTACTTCCACTATTGAACTAACCTACTCAACTATTTTTGCTCCCTCGCTGCTCTTGCGCTTCGTTGAAAATGCGCCTCGCTTCATTTTGCTCGGCGCAGCCAACCAACCTACCTCCTCACCGTAGATCTTCCCACCTACAAGCTAATTTCCACCCCCCAGAAGAAAGTGATCGAGTTGTCGCAGCGGATAAGTTTCCTGAAGCAGTCACGGCTGTTCGACGGACACAACCATTCCGAGCTCGTGCAGATTGCCACAAAACTAAAAAAGGAGGTGTTCGGCAGGCACGAGATTTTGTGCAAGGCAGGCGAAGCGAGCCACCACTTCTTCTTCGTATTACACGGGGAGGTGCTGCTGCAGTACTTCCCCCCCGGAGATGAGTACCCGAAGCAGAAAATGTCGCAGATTTTGGTTCCCAACCACGACAACAACCTAATGTTGAGGGGGGGGAGCGTCATCGGAGAGGACAGCATGGTGAGAGAGAGAGAGAGAGAGAGAGAGAGAGAGAGAGAGAGAGAGAGAGAGAGAGGAAGCAAGTTAGTACTTCGCGACTAACCCAGGCTCTGCGCAGATCGGAAATCACGTATACGACGTTACTGCGGTGTGCAACAGTGAAAACGTCTCAGTCTACCAAGTTCCCAAGAGCATATGGAAGGAGTTCGAGTTGGGGATAAAACAGGAACGAGCCATATCCGTTCTGTACAAGCGCCGGCGCCAATCCGAACCGATGCTTGCCCCCTTCCAGAACCTCCGCACCCTGCACACCCAATTCGAGTCGGTTCGGTCCGTCATCGCCCGGAACAAGCCCCACCGAGGCGTGATACAGCTCCACAACTACAACGCCGTCGAGCATAGCTTACAGCACCATCATGCGGATGTCAACACCTCCACCGCCGCCATTCACATCAAGCTGGACTCCAACACGATCAAACCCTTGGGCGACGCTCAGCGAAGGGCCGAGTCGTTGGTCGAGAACGAGAAGCGCATCATTTCGAAGGACACCGCAAAAAAGAATGTAACTCTCTACAAGAAGACGATTGTGGAGGGACTCCAGGGAAGTTCAGGGGGAGAATCGCAGAACGAGACCCACCTGAAGGTGAGCGAGCGAAGCGAGCTTTGTGGAAAACTCGAGTGATGAAGTGCTTACATTTTACTAAAAATGAGCCTCGCTTCGCTCTGCGTTCCGCGCAGAAATTTGACGATGAGAGGAAGGCCGAGGCGAGCGAGCTGATCAAAAGCATGAACGATTTGCAGGTGGCAATGCAGTTCTCTGCGCTAACAGGCGCTCCTTTGAGCTCCTTGCTCGGAAACAAGGACAGCGACAGCAATCGCAATAGTGAGGCCCAGCTAAATAATACAATGGGTTCTGCAAAACACGCAGTCGGAAGCATCCTCTTTGGAGCAACTGAGAAAACCACAAACAATCAGGTTGACACTATTGAAATCCCAGAAGACAGTGACGGGGCGGCAAGTCTTGTGGGAAGCATCGCATCCAGTGGATACGAGAGCTTGAAAAAATTATCGAAGCCGAGAAGGTCGAAAAAAACGATTAAATTTAAGAATGACCCAAACAACGCGAGAAAAGCAAGCGTCCAGCACTTGGAAAACTTCATGGAGAAGTGCGACGATCTGCTCTTCTACGAGTCGAACGGATCGCGCGCGACTGTTCCCTACTTTTATCAATCCACGTGGGGAGCGTCTGCCGCCGAAATTGAATTTCGGAACAAGGCCATATTGGAGCGCGTGCACTCTCGCGCCAAAAAGTTTCAAACGGCGATTGACGCCGAGAACGAGAGCATAGCTCAATCCAACTCCCGTCCTACCAAGCCCAGCAACCATTTGTCAATGAATGAGAAAAAGGCAGAGGCGGCGCGGCTCGAGAAAGAAAAAATCGCACAAAACAAGCTTGAGCAGGAAAGAACTGCGCAGAAGCAGCAGGCCGATCTTTTAGCCACCAAAAAGCTCGAAGAAAAGGCTCAATCCCTTCGCGAACAAGCCGGCGCAAAGTTGTACGTTGAAGCCCTCAAAATATCAGACATAAACAAACGCAAAGAGAGCATACTGACGATAGCAGTCTCGCACAAAGTAGACGAGAATCGCCTGGTGGAGATTAAAAACAACTTGCTGATGGAGAAGATCGAGGACAAGGTGAGCCTTGATGAAAACTCGAGATTTATGAATCCCGCGACTAATCCACTCAATTCTGTTGACTCGCTCGGCGCAGGAGGTAAAAAAAACCAGGAAAACGGTGATGCTGGCGAGCAAACGGGGCTGGGGGGCGCTGAAGAAGGTGGCGACAACGCATTTGGAGAAGGACGAGAAAGATAGTGGGGTTAGAGCGATGGCGGTCAAATCCTTGGTCAGGGCGGAGAAGGAGAAATCATTCGTCAAGAGCGATTTGCTGAAGCTGAAAAAGGAGAAGGTGGAGGAGGAGGAGGAGGAGGAGGAGGAGAAGGAGAAGGAGAAGGAGAAGGAGGAAGAAGAAACTTGGGAAAAGTACAAATCGGAAAAACACCAAAACAACCCCAACAGCAACTTCTTCAATTCGTCGAGCGTGCTCGACGTGAATTTGCAGCCCTTCTTGAACTTTTCAGGCATGCAGGACTTGACGAAGACGAAAAAACAGCTGGAGGCCGCGAAAACACTGACGGCGGCCACACCCAAGGTCGTGAGGAACGTGAGAAAGGTGGCGGGGGAAGGGGGGGGGGGGCATCGGAGGAACCGGAATTTGCGAAAGAGTTTGGAGGATATGAAGAGTTTTTCGTTTGAGATGGGGGATGTTGTGAGTAGCGCGGCGGGCTTGGATAAGGTTAAGAGCAAGAGATTGACAGAAATGAGATTAATGAGAGGAGGAGGAGGAGGAGGAGGAGGGGGGGGAGGGGACAGAGAAAGAACGAAGGACAAGGAAAAGGAAGAAGTTTCTGAATGGCAAATCTTTCATTTGGGGCAGATCGCCAACTACAGGAAAAAACAACGTACACTGCCCAGGATGAGCAGAAAAGGCAAATGTCAGTTTTCTTTCCACGAAACGGAAGCACCATTATTACTGTGAAAAAAAGCGTAAGAGGTAGAGAGAAGAGAAGAAATAAATATAAAGTTCAAATCACCATATCTGCATTTTTGGCCTTTCGCCAGTCGTCCCAGTGGATGCTCACCACGGTGAAATTCTGTTTTTCCAACTACCTCTCTATGAACTTCGTTCGGCCGCTCTCAAGTGCCTATTGAGATTTGCTAGCTACACTAAAATCACAAACAACGTTGTCAATCAAACGGACGCCGGCGAAAATCACCGCCGCACTGATGACGAACTTGCTGTCGGCAGTCACACTGTCGACAGATTTCATCGTTGCCCCAGAATCGACGCTAATGTACTTGACCTCCAACAGCCGATTTGTGGACAGCACCTTTTCCACCGCGCCAATAATGTCGCACGATTGCAACACTACATCGACATCTAGTTTTTTGCGGCAGTAATCGCGCCCAAACGAGAGAGCCTCGTAGATAAGCGCTGCTGTTTGCCGATCTTCTAGCGACAGGTACTCGTTTCTCGAGCTCATAGCTAGTCCGGAGGGCTCCCTCACGGTGGGCGATATGACAATTTCAACATCAAAGTTGAGATCGGCCGTCATACGTGATATCAAAATTGTTTGAGCGGCATCCTTTTGACCAAAGTACGCTCGGTCGGGGTGCACGATGTTGAACAGCTTCGCAACAACGGTGGCCACACCCTTGAAGAAATGGGGGCGGCTGCGCCGAGCGAAGAAGGTGCCAAACGAATATGGTTTTGTAGTGAATATAGTTTATGAGTGGCTCGTATTCTCGTCTTTCTCAAGGCAAGCGGCAAGCGGCAAGCGGCACGCGGCAAGCGGAGAATGAGTTAGACTCACCTTTCACCCTCCTTCAAGTTTAAGTTGAAACCGACGGGATCTACGGTGCAAATGCTGCTTTTTTGGTAGACGTCGGCGGCGGAAGGGCAGAACACCGCGTCGCAGCCAGCAGCGGTTAGCTGATCTACGTCGCGTTCGAAAGTTGCCGGGTAGGAGGCCAGGTCCTCGTCAGGGGAGAATTGGCTTGGGTTCACGAATATAGAGGCGATCGTTATGTTGTTTGTGAGCTTTGATTGATGAACGAGGGAAAGGTGGCCCTTGTGCAAGCAGCCCATTGTCGGCACTAAGCCTATGGTAGCATTGGAGGAGTCGGTTTTTATGGCTTTGACGAATGCCCGACATTGCGGAATGGTGCGGAGGAGAACTGGAGGGGGGGAGGGGGAGATTTTGATTCTTGGGAGGAGCGAGTATATTGATGCCGACAGGACGAAGACTGTGGCCATTATGAAGCTGCGAGATTGACGAGGGAGAGGTCGAAGAGCAAGCTGGTGCTTTTAAAGAGCGTTAGAGGCGACAGGAACGCATAAATTTTAAATATGAAACAAGTTCTCGCAAAAACCTCAACACCGCAACCGTCACCGCCGTCTCCTTCTTATAAGTTACAAAAAATCAAATGTATCTGTTCCTGCTTGCCATGGTTATGGGTATGGCAAATGCACTCCTCTCTCCTCCCACAGCAAATTTATTGCCAACCAACTCAATCACTGTACAGCGTTACATTGGTAGCCAGGGATTTAGCGAAATCACGGATTGGCAATACTTTGATGAAGATAACAAGAATGTTGCTCCTCCACCGTTTGATCCTCGCTCTCCGAAGCGTACCGTCGAGTCGTCCGGCTCTGTGGTTCGCCTGTTTTCAGGGGTGATTGCTGGAGTCGAGGGCCAAAAGCGCCGGAGTCGAGGCGAGGACATTCGCGTGTTGATCAAAGAGTTTGATAGCTCGCTGCGTAAAGTGGCCGCCAACGAAGCGTCTGTTCTCACGCAGCTCGAGTCCGAGAATAGCAATAACAACAAATTCTTCGTGCCTTTGCTAGGCCGCTGGGAAGCTCTTGCATCAGACTTTGATAAGAACGAATGGTTTCGCTATTTGAAAACCGCTCCACCGTTGGACGGCGTGGAATTTCTTGTGTTTGAATATGCGGGCTTGGCGACCGTAGGCACGTTGGCAACGCCACCGGAGCTGAGAAGAAGCCGGATGCCCCCCAAAAGAGGCTTCCTCGGTCCTGCTCCGCCTCCAAACCTCCCGCCGTTTCAGCAAAGAGCGAGCTACACAATTGCCATCATTAGACAGGCGCTTTCGGCCGTGGCGAGCCTTCACGAGGCTGGCTTCACCCACAATTCCATTTCCTCATCGAGCATTGTGCTGAACAGCGTTGGGCAGGATAAGAATGAGGCGAGCGGCATTTATGCAGTAGACGGTAGTAGGTTAAAGGTTATGCTCGGCAACCTTGGATTTGCGAGCCGCACCGGGGAGTTTGATGCGGGGCTGAGGGCACGGGCGAAAATTGCAGGAGTTGACGAGACCAGCACGCTCGCTCTCTCGCAGTGGGCGATTGCGGAGGACTTGTTCAATTTAGGATTTTCTTTCTTGGAGCTCGTGCTTGGTAATTTGGCGACGGGAGTGGAGATAGTTGCGATCGACGCAAGCACGCTGCAGCGGCAATTTGATATCATGGACAATGATTTTGAGGGGTTTAGAGATTATGTGGGGGAGGGAATGGGATTTGAGGAAGCTATTCGATTTTTGGGGGAGGGGGAGGCGGAGGGGGGGGGGGAGGGTTGGCTCTTTTTGTCAACACTTCTGCTCGCTAGGGAATCCGTGGCAAAGAACATTAATTCGAAATCCGGGGAACTGAAGTTTCTCACAGCGAGAGCTTTGACGTCAATGCGGTTCTTGAACTAAAAATTAGGGGAGTTAGTTGTTATTTGTTAATCTAGGTTACAGTTTGTCAGTGTTGCCAGGCGCAACGCATAAATGGTAACATCCGCTAATTCTTGTCCAATGTGGGTTAGTTCATCATCTTCAAAAGAGAGGGAGGAATCGGCGGCGTCACCCTTCCACTGAAAGATCTCCGCCAACTCGCCTATCTCGCCAACGAGGGCGAGAGCAACGTTGCGGGGCGTGTGGAACTTTGTCCAATCCCGTTCAAGCACAAATTTATTAATGATCGTTTGGAGAGAGGCAATCGGAATTTCGTGTTCATAATTGGGGGAGGGAGGAATTGTTGTGACTGCAGCTGTTTGTGTAGGAGATGTTTGTGCTGGGGATGATGTCGGGCCTTCAGCGCCCATTCCAGTAGTGGCGGAATAGGCCTTATACGAGTCACTTTTACCCTTGCAAAGATGAGCCGGATATTTTTGCCCTGCACCGAGCGAAGCGAAGCGAAGTGAAGCGAAGCGAGTGGAATAATAATGTTAGTTTCGTAGATGCAAGTCGCATCAGCATCCTGGCAAGCAGCGATTCCCTTGCTGCTCGCTTCGCTCATATAAAAGTCTACATCCTTACCATTCAACTCTATCTTCTCAAGGCAAAGCTGAGTGAGGGAAGGGTCCTGGGCGAGTGGAATGTTATTGGCGAGGAGGGAGAGAAGAGAGATGAGCTCCTTGATTGGGAGGAGGTGTGGGTTTGGGGTGGTTTGGGGGTCGAATGTCGAGAGAATTGCCATTATCTGCCCAATTACTGAGCAGATTTGAAAGATGATCGTTCGTGGAGATTGGGAATTTTCCATAGTGGGACATAGAGATGTGAGGGTCGAAGCGGGTTGCAGCATTTCGTACTGTGTCGATCTACAGGTGTGAATTTTATGTTTTGGGGCCAAAAATATTTATTTGTTCACGCGACCATTTAAATAATCAAGACTGCCGCAAATCCCTTTTAATTCACAATGGCTGCATTCTCGGTAAGTGAGAATCAACTGCTATGTGTGATTCCAGTGCAGGCGGTTATAACTCCCTGGGAGGTCCCATTCGCTCTTGTGATGTTGGGCGATACATTTCCCTTCTAGGGTCTCCCTGCAGCTGTCAGTTTCCAGAAGCTGTCTCGAACAATGACCCTCACGACTTTCCTACCACTCATTCCAACCCTCCCACCCTCGTCGATCCCCCCAAAGCAAAAAAAAACCAAAATATATGCAAATCAGTCAGCATTGTAACTCGACCCTAACTCGATCCTCTCTCCATCTCTCGCCATTTCTCTCCATCTCGCTCATCCGTCACCTATCCAAAGGAACTCCCTTTCACCGGCCGGGTGCCCCTAGAGACCCACGATCCTGAGCTGTACGACCTGATCGAGCGCGAGAAGAACAGGCAGTTCCGCTCCCTTGAGCTGATTGCTTCTGAGAACTTCACCTCCAGGGCCGTCATTGAGTGCCTGGGGTCCACGTTGACCAACAAATACTCTGAGGGTCTTCCCGGAGCCCGCTACTACGGCGGAAATGAGGAGGTTGACAAGGTTGAGCGACTGTGCCAGTCCCGCGCGTTGAAGGCCTACGGCCTTGACCCCGAGAAGTGGGGCGTCAATGTTCAGCCCTACTCGGGCTCCCCCGCCAACTTTGAAGTGTACACGGGTCTGTTGAAGCCCCACGACCGCATCATGGGCCTTGACCTGCCTTCTGGCGGGCACCTCACCCACGGTTTCTACACCTACAGCAAGAAGGAGGGCACCAGGAAGGTGAGCACAACCTTTTGTTTTGCGTTTGTTTTGCTTGTTTTGCTTTTGTTTTGCTTTTGTTTTGCTTTTGTTTGCTTTTTGAATTCTTTCCCCACCTTTTGAATTCTTTCCCCACCCTAACCCAACCCCACACACAGGCCGTCTCAGCCACCTCCGTCTACTTTGAATCCTTCCCGTACCGCGTGTCCCCCGACGATGGGCGCGTGGACATGGACGCGCTGAGGCGCGACGCCGGCACCTTCAAGCCTGCCCTGATCATCATGGGCGGAAGCGCTTACAGCCGCGAGTGGGACTACAAGCAGTTCAAGGAGATTGCCGACGAGAACGGCAGCTTGCTGATGATGGACATGGCCCACATCAGCGGACTGGTCGCCACCGGCGAGGCCGTGAGCCCCTTCGACTTCTGCGACGTGGTCACCACCACCACCCACAAGAGCCTGAGGGGGCCCAGGGCCGGCATGATCTTCTTCCGCAAGGACGAGCGCGACTTCGAGACGAGGATCAACCAGGCTGTTTTCCCCGCCCTGCAGGGAGGACCCCACGAGCACCAGGTGAGTGAAGTGAGCCTTGATGAAGATGAAGACGAAGATGAAGACGAAGATGAAGACGAAGATGAAGACGAAGACGAGAGTACGAGTGGAGCCACAACTAAAACTAAAACTAAAACTAAACTAACATTTCATTTGTTTCGATCGGCGCAGATCGCAGGCGTTGCCACCCAGCTCAAGGAGGTCATGACCCCCGAGTTCAAGACCTACATCCAGCAGGTCAAGAGGAACGCCAAGGCCATGAGCGACAAGCTCCAGGAGAAGGGAATGACAATCGCGTCAGGGGGAACCGAGAACCACCTCTTGCTCTGGGATTTGAAGCCGGAGGGAGTTACCGGAAGCAAGTTCGAGAAGATTTGCGACAGGTGCAACATCACGCTGAACAAGAACTGCGTGCCGGGAGACCGAAGCGCCATCACCCCCGGAGGAGTGAGAATCGGAAGCTGCGCCATGACCACCAGGATGCTCGTGGAGAAGGACTTCGAGACCATGACCGAGCTATTGGTGAAGTGCTTGGAGCTGACGAAGGACATCCAGAAGGTCAGCGGCCCCAAGCTCAAGGACTTCATCGTCGAGATGGACAAGAGCGAGGCGTGCGAGAACCTGAGGAAGGAGGTCAATGAGTTCGCCACAACTTTTCCCATGCCTGGGTTCGGTGAGCGAGCGAAGAGAGCAAGCTTTGCGAAATTAACTTTTATGGCTACATCCACTACTGAGCTAACATTTCTCTACTACTTCTATTTTTGCTCGCGGTATTGCTGCTCTCGTGCTTCGTTAAAAATCCACACACGGCGCAGACCCCAAGGAAATGCGTTACCAGAACATTCACGGGCCTCAGTAGAGGGTGGAGATTGTGGGGAGATTATGGGGAGTGGGGGACTAGGTGGACAAATTAAATGATCGGACTAGTGAAAGTAAAAGTGAAGTGAATGAACGACACAATAAAAGTTAAAAGGCTTTTTGAAAAAATGTGCGTTAGTGATTTATTATTATGGAGGGTGGAAGTAGTTTATCGTTGTAAAAACTTTCGCAGAATTTTGGGTTGTTGAAGTTGAAGTTGTTAAAATTTAGCCTTTCTTTATCTTTGGTTGAACTTGTCAAAGGTGAGGTGGCAATTTCATAAGTTTTCCACAGCAATTCTAAATATACGAAACCCCACGCATAACCGTGAATCTCCTCTACCTACTAATTTCACATTTCCAGAAATTAGAAATACATTCGACTTGAGTGAACATTTAGGAAGGAATAGAAAAACCACGCATAATATGTACAACAGCATTCACATATTGAACAAAGCATCATTAGAAACAACTTCCTCAGCCCCACCAACTAGAATTGCCCAGCAGCAACAACAAAGTGTTGATTCAAATTCAATCTCGAACTTGCTTGCTGACGCAGCTTCTGCTTTTTTAAGTGAAGGCGGCCTTAGCGGGGAGGGAACTCAGGGTCCAACAGGGGCGAAAGCAAGTACAGCACCAGCCATGCCGAGTGAAATTGAAAATGGAAATTCAATTATTACTGTTACCCCTGCTGTTGCTCCTGTTCCTGACCAAGGCTCTACTGCAAATTATGGAAAATCGAGAAAATGGGCAAAAAAAAAACAAAAAAAAACAAATCCCCCTTTTCCTTCTCCTTTTACTCTTCACGCTCCTGCTCCTGCTCCTGCTCCTTCGCCTTCTCATCCAGCTCCAACTCCAACTCCAACTCCAACTCCAGCTCCAACTCCAACTCCAACTCCAACTCCAACTCCAACTCCAACTCCAACTCCAACTCCAACACCCTCCTTAGATCTAGAAACAATCAACAATTCAGACAATGAACAGATTATTTCTACTGGGGGCCCAGGGAGTGGGAATCGCAATAATGCTCCAGAGTTTCTCGTCCAGCTGACAAAGGTGAGAAATTTATAACCTTAATAAAAAAAATCTCTTCACGTTGGGGTGTGGAAAACTGACCCTGGACAATTACCCCCCTCACTCCTCCCCAGATGCTCTCCGACAACACGAACAACGACATTATTTCCTGGCAAGAAGGGCGTATAAACGTGCACAAACCCGACGAGCTCCCCAAGAACATCTTGAAAAAATATTTTCGCCATGACAAATACGCAAGCTTTCAGAGACAGCTAAACTATTTCGGATTCAGAAAGATAAAGGGAAAGGGAAAGATGAAGCCTTGCAGCTACGTGAACACGGCAATGGGTGGGAGCAGCGATATACGGCTCTTAATGTCAATAAAAAGAGGAACGAACGGCAGCAAGAAGGGAGTAGCAAAGCGAAAGAAAATAGAGATCGAGCAGGTGAGTGAGAGAGAAATGACGGACGACAATGAGCGATGTATAACACAAAAACTGACACTCTCAACACAACACAACGCTCACCTGGAAAACAGGATCACCAGGCACAGCTATCTGAAATCGAATCAAGAAATCAAACTCTTCAAAATTCACAAACTCTGGCTCAGGCTCAAAATCAAAATCAAATGCTCGTACCACTCAATGCTATGGAGGCGGCTATCGCAGCTGTCACGAAGAGCCAACCAATGCCAACGAGAGTTGTGGATCCAATGGCGACAGAAGAGGTTGAGAATAATAATAATGATGAGAGCAAAAATTCGGAAGAGAAAGAATTCATTAATGATGCCAATAATTTAGTTGAGCAACAGCAACAACAGCAACCACAGCAGGATGAGCAAAAGGATGAGCAACAGCAGCAACAACAGGTTGAACAACAGCAACAGCAACAGCAACAGCAACAGCAACAACAACATATTGAGCTCGAGAAACAGCAACAATATCTACAGCAGCAGCAGCAGCAGCTAATGTACTCTGAACAACAGAAACAGCAACAACAGCAGCTTGAGCTAGGAGAGCAACAGCAAAACTATATAATGCAGCAGCAGCAATATCAGCAACAGCAACAGCTACGACAACAGCAACAGCAACAGCTAATGTACTCTCAGCAGATGCACATGAGTGGCATACAGCCGGGAGTTTCGGATCCTTCGCAAATGCAGCTTCACCAGCAGCAGCAGCAGCAGCAACAGCAGTACTCTTTTCAGCTGCAGCGACAGCAGCTCGAACTGCAGCAGCAACAGACTAGGAACCGTTTGCAGTTGCAGTTGCAGTTGCAGTTGCAGTTGCAGTTGCAATTGCAGTTGCAGTTGCGGCAGGAGCAGCAAGCGAAAGCAACAACAAAATCACTCAAGGAAAAATTGAATTTGGTGGAAGTTCGTAAAAAATGACCACAATTTATATATTCAACTACTGTGTTTCTACGGTGTACGGTGTGTATATCTAAACTCAAGCATCAAAACAGTAATAAACAAACCAGCAAACAGCCAAGTTCAGAAGAAATATTATTTCACCAGTGTTTGAGATTGGGATGATCAGCGACAATAAAATTGTGATATCGGCTCCGGCTGATTCTTGGTGTTGTTGTTGTGAGGGGAGGAGGTTTTGGGGTAGGTCGACACGGGCTGGTAGAAGAGGTACGGGAGCTGTTGCAATCTTCAATTTTGCTGCTCTCGAGCATTGGGGAGATATTTTGGTGCTGTCGAGCAATATTTGTTTCCAGTTGGGGAGCTTCGGACTTAGACGATTTGGTCGACCATCATCACCACGAAGGGCATCATGAGGCCAGCGAGAAACTGGGTGTTGGCGAAGGCCGGACCCCAGGCGCTCGTTAATTCACTCTGTGGCTTTACTTGTATTATTCAGCCGAGCCTCACACGTTTTTAGTATTACCAGTATGGTAAACTAATATCGCGAAGATCATATAATGAAATTGAGCGAGTGAGCAAAGATTTTCATTTAAATGATTTGTTATTTTTCCAAAATGCAAAACTCATCTCCTCCCCCACTACATCCAATGCCAACTTCCAACAGCACTGCTGATGATTCTGGCTTCAACATAAACTTGAATTCATTCACGCTTGTGATGCTGATGGGTGTCCTCATGTACTCACTCATGCTCTCCCTTGTTCATAGAAAGCTTTCCATTCTCCACGCCCGATCCAAGGACTTGAACATAATCAAGCTCTTTGTGATGAGCTGTTGGTTCGCGGTCCTGATCCGGTTACTTTCTTTTGTTGGGCTTGGCGCTCTGTCCATAGCCAATATCAATGTCAACTACAAGTTCACCGGTGAGTTTCATTCCGCCTCCGCTCGGCTCGCTCGCTCGAACCCACCCGTAACACCCCCCCCCCTCGGCGCAGTTGATGACACGACTCCTACCGCTCCTACCGATGACACCGCCGATGATGACTCCGACGATGCCCCAACCTCTGACAAAAACCAGGATTTTTACGACAAGGTGAGCGAGCGAAACAAACATACTTCGCGATGAATCCCGCGAAATGGCTGCATTAATAATGGCTACTTCCACTTCTAAACTAAATGCGCCTCGCCTCGCTTCGCTTCGCTCGGCGCAGGCTGTCGTCGTCCTCTTCGACCTGCCCAATTACATCGTTCTCAGCACGTACGTTTTGCTAATGCTCGTCTGGGCGGAGTGTTTCCTAGAATCCCGCTACCACACCTTTCGGGAAATTCGATGGCGGCGAACTTGGCTAATATCCTACATGATTTTCAATGTAGCTCTTTACGGAGGCCAAGTCGTCCTATACTTGCTCCTTTTTCTCCCCATCGAGATTGACTATGCAATCCAGGGGCTGCTCTTCGCCATGCTTACGGTCATCAACTTCTTCCTGGTCGTTGTTGCGATCTTGCTCTATTTCTACATGAACTGCAAATTCAGCGGGTTTCCATTCAAGGTGAGCGAGTACCCGCCTGAGAGAGGTGGCACTCAACTCAACTCAACTCAACTAAACCCCACAATGCAGACAGATTCAACCCAAAGGGCGTTTGGCGTTTTGGGCAACGTGATGTTTTACTGGACGTGCTCGCGGGTGATTTGGGCTGTCGGCTACAAGCTTGCCGACAAGTACAACGTGGACATTCTGTCGGACAGCTCCCTGTCGGCGTTCGGTTTGATCGTTTTGTTCATCTGCTTGGAGCTTGGGCCAATCTTCTTGAGCTTGGACTACGGCTTCATAAACATGGTGAGCTTCATGCTCTCGCAGAACGAAAGCGCCGGGAGTAATAACGTGATCGACTCTCTAGACATTGGCGTTGGGTTTAAGGGATTGAGCGGCGCAGACGACGATCTGTTGAGCGAGAGCGATAGAAGCATGAACACGAGCGAGGTGTTTGTAGGCGGAGAGGACCTGGCGCGGTTCAGCGTTCACACGCACGCGCACGGTAAAATGAGTGGGGGGGCGAGTGTGTAGGTACAGTAAAGTGAAGTAGGGTAGGAGAAAAAAAAACTAACGAGAATTTCTATTTTTTCCAATGTCCTTAGCCCTTATTACGATGCTTCGCCACGATTCGTCGTCTTCTACTTCGTTGCCGCCTTCCTCGTTATTAGTGACAAAAGGATTCTTCAGTTTGCTGGTGACTTGAGAGAGCGGCCAAATTCTACCGGCCACTCGACCGAGGACCAGTCCAGCAGGAACTTCACCATAGTCCCTTGAATCTTTCGAATTCTCCTCAGAGTCGCCTTCTAGCCACACCATGCCGTCGCCAACCTCGGTTACACGTCGACGGGGGCAGTTCACGTTCTGCTCGTTGAGTCTGTACACGAGCTGGTGGTTAGGGGCAGGAGGAGGAGGGTCGCGAAAAGATCGAGTAGCCCAGAATTTCTCGTGTACGAGAACATAATCTCCAGGGAGGCCAATCACGCGCTTAATTACGTAGCGGTTGGGATTGTACTTCGACACGCAGAGGACGGTGTCATTGTAGGTGAGGGGGGAGAGTGTGGAGAGTGGGGAGGGGGAGGCGGAGGAGGCGGTGATGGGTGATTTGGATTTTACCTCCTCAAAGTTTCGCCTATGCATGGCGTTCCAACCGCCAGTGCACTCTAAACCAGTTGCGCAGAAGAGCTTGTTCACCAGCAAAATGTCACCACGCTCATTGATTGTTGGTTGCATCGACTTGCCTGAAACCACAGTGACCTCAAACAGATATTTCGATACACACACAACAGTGCATGAAAAAGGAACGATAACAAGGAGAAATTGGATGGTTTTCCCCGAAAAATCAGAAAGTCGTGATGTTAACGAGGACGAGGATGGTGCTGGAGGTGGTTTGGGTGGTTTGGGTTGTTGTTTCTTGAACGCTCGTTTGCTGGCAAAGCTTCGTAGCTGTGACAATTTCGTGGCTCTTGACCGGAGGAGGCAAAGGCTACTGAACATAAAGATTTACGATACCATCAAGGATGACTTAACAGATTTTTACTGAGGTTTTTGCCTTAGAATTTTGGATCACCCTACGCTACTTTTGGAGTTTTGCATTTCACGTGTATTGCCACACCATCCGTCGGACCCTTATGGCAACCAATGAACACCACGAGTGGCTCAAGAAGCGTGATTGGCCCGCGGTACAAAAAATCTTCGCTGACCCAAATATGGTTGACCCAGATAGGGACTTAGATTTGCTCTTGAGAAAGTACGAGGAGAGAGATGAGCATGGACGACTGCCACATCATTGGCTCGCAGCGAAAACTCAGACACACACACATGCGCTTGCCAGGGTGGGCGTGATGTCGATTTGCTTGAATGTAGAGGCCCTCACCACACGAGACAAAAAAGGCGAAACTCCCATCGACATTGCCCGTAGGAGTGGAGCCTGTGCTGAGATCATCGGCTTGCTCTCCCTCACTCCCGAGGAAGCTCGCTCGTTGGATGGTAAGGAGATGAACCGCTTGTACGCACCAGTGTTTTATTGGTATTTTGAGATGTATGGGTGGATTCAATCACGATCGTATGCAGACTGTCACAAGTTCATCAATGAGCACGATGACGAGTTGGTGCGTGAAGTGCTCAAATTCAACAATTTTAATATTCTTCGAAATGTTGCTACTAATAGCCAGGCATACAGCGACTCCCTCGTGTTTCTTGCTCTTCGAATGATCCATCGGCACCCACTTTCCCTGACTGGCACTAATCACATAGGAGAAAACTCCCGTTTCATTGCCGAGCACCCCAAATTCAATGCGTGCAGAGAGATCAAAAACGTCCTCCACCTCACCCCCAAGGACATCTCCTCCACCCCCTTCCCCACCCTCCTCCGAAAACACCTTCCCAAACAGTTTGTCGACGAGGAGGTCTTTGGCACCTACAACACCGCTTGCACGTTCATCAAGCACATGAAGTACGACAAGGCTGAGCTGGTCGAG
>BRYC01000684.1:14508-25326 GCA_030267985.1 Parmales sp. scaly parma | reverse complement strand
TTGGATCCATTGGCGTATTCTGCTCGTCCATTTGCCCGTTCTTCTTTACCCCTCCACACTTTACGTGCTCAACCCCCCCTCCCTCCTTCTTCCCGCCGTAACACCCGTCCTCTGCCATCAAGCCCGAGTGCCTCGGCAACATCGCCACTTCCGGATTGATGAAGACCTGCATCGTCTTAATTATGTGCTGCGCATAGTAGTAGTCTTTCCCGTTGGGCGAAAGAACCTTTCGGGCAGATTCCGCCCTTGCCTCGGCTCGCACCATGGCCGTCAACTCCTCGCTGTACACCAGCCCTTGCATCTGCTCCGAGTCAAACGAATTGAGTGGAATAATGTTAGTTCAGTAGTGGATGTAGCCATTATGTCTGCAGCCATCGCTAGCTCACCTCCCACTTTGTCCTCCACCACTTGTCGTCGTGAACCTCGACATGGTGCCATCCGCCCCAATTCGAGTGTGTGACGAAGACCAGCGCCGCCTTCTTGAACGCTGGCACGTAGTTGCTGTGATAGTTCCTCCCAACGTGCTGCGCCGAGCGAAGAGAGGCGCATTTTTAATGGAGCAGGGGGGAGGCGAGCGAGCCAAAACGTTTCCGCGAGATCCATCACGTATGAGTATTCTCGTCTTCCCTCAAGGCGAGCGGAGACGGAATGAAACTCACCTCCGTGAATTCGACGCACCAAACAGCGTCAACAGTCTGCTCCGGCCACCAAGGGCCGCGGGAGAAATCGTGCTCTGTGACTTGGGTGGTTGGATCCGGCAGTATAGACTGAGTCACGGCGTCGTGAGAACCCTCAACACAGTGCGTATCGACTCCGTGCTCATAAAACCACGACGTGGAAATTCCTTTCCCACAACCCACGTCGAGGAGGGAACGTACACCGAAGTAGGAGATCATCAGTTTCCAAACTGAAGGNNNNTGCCACGGCGGACCCTCCTGAAAAGCTAGGATTTGAGGGCATTGCGAATGCAAAGGAATGCTCAGAGTCAGGGAGATAACAGAAAACCAAGAAGATGAAGCCAAGTAACAACAAGAGTATACGATTTCGTTGAGTGCTGGGGGGGAGGCAGTTCGTCCTCCTATCATGACCTTTCATTTCATGAAGTGGGATTCCTGACTTGAGCTTGCTTCGCATATCCAATTTGCCACGATTCATTTGTCAAGCAGTGGTTTGTGGTTGGAATGCTGTCGTAAAGATTGTTTACGTGGCGTGGAGTATATATGGAGCAGTGAAGTGAAGGTGGGATGGATGGGATTTATATACGCACAAATGGCCAGCACGCGAGATAAAATTATTTGCAACTCTTTATAATTTACAGTGTTATAATTTTACACACGAGAAACATATATATATAGTCCACCTCAAATCCAATTTATACCCAATTTATACCCCCAGCATCCCACCTTCACTTTTCACTGCTCCATATATATACACCACCACGTAAAACAATCTTTACGACAGCATTCCAACCACAACGACTGCTTGACAAATGAATCGTGGCAAATTGGGTGTGCGAAGCAAGCTCAAGTCAGGAATCCCAAGGGTGGACCGGTTCACATGTCCACTCATATTTGTTCTCACTGTGGCAGCAGGCCTCTGCATGTTCGGACCTTGGTTTGTGGCTGAGCAACCAACATTCGTTCCAATGAACACGACCTCTCCCTAACATGCCAACCACACACATCAATCAATAAATACACTGTCTTGCTAAACAGGAAACCTAAAAACTTTCATTATCAAAGTATGAACTTCTTTCAATCCTTGCCTTTGGAGAATGACACTTTTTAAACGGTGTTTGTCATCATCTCTCCCTCACCGCGCTCTCGACAGATTCGTCTGCCCTCAGCAATCAACTCCTTGAGCTCCGCCTCTCTCTCAATCAGGTCGTCCCTTTTCCTTTCCATGTCGATGAGGGCGTACTGCGTCTGAAAGTTGTTCTTGACCAGTGAGTCGTGGACCAACTTGATTGGCTCGAGCTGGGCAAGTTGATCAGAATCCGCGGCTTCAATTTGCATCGAGAGCCTGTCTATTTCCCTATTTATGTGCGCTTCCTTGTTGAGCTTCTCCACGTGAGATTCTTGGGCGGAAGAGAGAGAGGAGGTAATTGAGCAGAGGTTGAGCTGCAGCTCATCCAAGTCTTCCTTCAAGGAAACGAGGAGAGCTGTGAGCTGGACAGGTGGAAGGAGAGAGAGGTCGTACGTTGCGTGATTTTTAACCCCCTCCTTGGCAATGAAAGTAGACTGTGCTCTGAAGAATCTCTTGAACATTAAAGTTTTCTTTCGTTTTAAATTGCTGGTCCAATTTAGCTTTGTGGCTCTGGGCTAGACCTGTGAAATGCTCAGAAATGCTCAATTCTTCGGTCTATAAAAAGGTTTTGTTATATTTTGAATCTTCTCACCTTCTCACCTTCTCACGCGAGGTGCTGAATTTTCTTATTAAACTGATGCAGGCGACCCTTATTTGTGTATTCGCGATACTGGGTCTGGGGCGAAGTTTCAAAGTACCCATCCTCTCTTTGCCCAAATCACCCACGAAAACGAAAGTTTTTGCCAGCTCAAATGCAAATGCAAGTGCAAGTCCATCCTCCTCCTCCTCCTCCTCCTCCTCCTCCTCCTCCTCCTCCTCCTCAATAACCTCTCAGAAAGACACCGACACCCGAATAATGCGTCAGCTTGTCCAGTCCTTCTCCTCCAAGCAGCCGTACAAAACGTCCTACCCAGCCCCCCCCTCCGCGACACTCCTCTACGACACAACGACCGACCAGGTCCTAACCGCCGGAATCTCAACCTTCACCGCCGACTCAACCGTGAACGCTTTGAACGCCCTACCCTCGACTTCCCTCCAAATCACCCCCCTAACCGAGTGGTCAGTCAACTTTGGCGACAAGTCCCTTGAGGACAAGATTGCGAGCGGGAAGATAGTCCTCTTCACGACCGTGGAGCCCTCCGTCGAGCGGCGAGGGACTGACCCGTCTGTAGTTGATTTGATAGTTGCTTTGAATTTCCAGCGGGTGGTGATCGGCTCGCCGCACCCTCTCCCGGACCTGAGCATGAAGGCCGCAACGCGGCTCCACGGCCAGGGGCTCGCGGTGAGCGTTGGGTGCAACGCCCTGCAGACCGACGCGCTGCTCGAGGAGTACAGGTGCAGGGTCCAGCACCATCTGACGAGCAGCGGCCGGAAGTTTAGGAGGAGGAGCGGGCGGCCGCTGGGGCTGCTGCACTGCAGCGTTATTAAGAGCAGCGACGAGAAGGCGTTTGAGAGGTGAGAGGCGAGAGGCGAGAGGCGAGAGGCGGCAATTGACAAGGTGCAGTTTGGGAAATTAGTTGGGTTTTGGAGGGGGGGACCCACCAGCCCCCACCCTTTCCACTGCCCGTCGGCTTTCCGCAAGACTCGGCTTGATGGACGCAGCTTCGCTCGCTCGCGTACGGCGGCTGCCACTACTAAACTAAACGAAACTAAACGAAACTAAACGAATCTAAACGAAACTAAACTAACTTTCAAATCCATTTTGGTCTTCATATCGCCAATCTCGCACGCTCCGCTCGCCGCTTCGCTTCGCTTCGCTTCGCAGAAACGGAAACGCGTTCGGAAAGAGCTTCGGTGGGCAGCTGCTCAGCGAGCGGAACTTTGGGGCGTTTGAAATAGCCCCGCCGCCTCGTAAAATTTGGGCCGACGAGCTCGAGGCCAACTGGTTCGACGACTACGATCCGACATCCACGGACAAGGATAAAGATGGAGCGGATGACGTGCAGCTGATTGACGTCTATGACAACTGCGACGCGGTTGTTGTCACAATACCGAGAGTGGACGCGTCCCCTGCTGGCCAGATGGAGACTACTGAGCGGCTTTCTGGCTTATTCTGGTTCGCCTCGCAAGGCAACTCCCTCCCCCCAGCAGTCGAGAGAATCGTCGTCGTCGACGCCACTGACCTAACCTTCCTCCCCCTGAACTCCGAAATGATGACCTCGCTGTCCCCCGATAGCAACGTCGACGTCGAGTCTTTTTGGCGTGGAGTTGGCCGCTCCCCGACTCGGGTTATACTGCGCCGAGGGCGGAACCTCGTCGCCAAGTCCGCCGCGGAGAGCGCGGCGGCGCTGGCGGCTGAGGCTGCCCTCGCTTCCATGGCGGCGGCGGACGCGGCGGAAACTGGAGAGGCGGAGAAATTCGCGATCAAGGTGAGAAAATGACCTGACCCCTGACCTGCGCATTGTCCTGCTAATTAATAACCTGCACTCACAACTCACCAAATCCAAACTCAATTACAGGCTCTCGAAATCAAGAACGCGGCTAACAAGTGCTTGAGCGTCATTCAGGAGGAAGCCGAGCAGGTTCGACTGGTGAAAGAGAAGCTCCAGGATTTGGGTGTGCGAGTAGGTGAGTGAGCGAAGCGAGGTGGAGTTGGGGGTGATTCAGTGCTTCGCCTTTTTGCTTTTTGAGTTTTTTGTGAGGTTTCACTTGGCTTGGCAAAAGTGCGGATGGTTTGAGAGTGGCGTGTTCTGGACCGTCCCTGAACAACAACCTTCGCACAAAAAGATGCGCCGTTAGGGCCGAACTAGCCACCGTGTCCAATTCTGAGTGTCTAAAACCTCCATACGTTGGAGTTACGATCGATCCAGTGATTCGCCTTTTTTTGAGTTTTTTGAGATTTCACATTAGCGCGCACATGACCCTGATCTGGACCGTCTAGAGGAAAAATCAAGCGATGGATCACGCGAAATTTGCTGCAGACGGCTACATCCACTACTGAACAACATCTCGTTTTCGTTTCGTTTCGTTTCGTTTCTCTCGCTTGGTTCGCTCGTGCTTACCAATAATGCGCTTCGCTTCGCTCGGCGCAGAGATTCTGAGCGGAAACGGCAACAAGCCGTTGGACGTCATGGAGCACCTAGGGAAGTTTTCTTCTCATTCGGTTGTGCTGTGGCGAGCAGCGTGCTGGGGACAGAGCGGAGTTGAGAGTGTGTTGAGCGGAGGTGAGCGAGCGAAGCGAGTGAGCCTTGTGGAAGACGAGCATACGAGCCACTACTAAACTAACATCATATTATTCCACTCAATTCGTATTCACACCTTCTTCGCTCGTCGCCGGCGCCGGCATCGGCGCAGCGTTCTCGTTCATTAGTGCGCACATTGCGGTGACGAGCAACGGGGGAGTCTTCTGGCAAACTATTTTGGCGGAGAATGCGTTGCAGGCCGCATTAGGGCAGCGGAACAAAGTGTCGATCGAGAGCGTTGGGAGCGTGACGTCGCAAGATTGCGGGAACGAGGATGCTGATAGTGCGTTGAGCGACGAGTGTGACCTGAACTCGTTGCACGTCGTGCTGGATGCGAATGTCAAGGTGATTGATCAAAACGATACAAAATTGAAAAAGGTGGCGAAATTCAAAACAATGAGTAACTCGTTCGATAAGAAGGTGCTGGAGGAAGCGCCCTGGTTCATTTAGGTTCATTATAAGGACAAAAAGATTTTTAAACAATCACAATCCTTCTATCTCTATGTTCTGCAAAGTATTTGTACTTCTCTCATTGCTCTTCCGCTGGCTCCTTTCAATAACAGGAGGGTCCTCAATGTCCATTTGGTCCAACAGCGCGTCCAATTTCCCGTTAATAGCGGTTCCAGACAGCTCTGTGTTGCTGTCTATGGCGAGCGAACTTTTTTTTCGCGCTGCATATGGATTGTTAATGTTAACCATTTCTCTTTCCACACTTCCTGTCTTGCTAAATAATACTTCTGGCTCTGACTCTGGCTCTGGCTCTGGCCCTGCCCCCCATTCATCTACCGAAACCCTACGATGACTCCTCCTTGGGGGTGATGACCTCCGCTTCATGGATGAAACGATTTCCCCAAGAATGAACTTGCAGTAAGATGCTTGAGCATGATTTCTGAAGCTGGTGAATAAATACACGGAAAAAAGTACGCTTGCATTGGTGACGCGGTCGCGGATCTGGTCATTGACTCCATTTAACCCTAGTGTTGCGCGTCTTGCAACCAAGGTTAAAATTCCTGCGCCGAGCGAAGCCGAGAGAGTGTGTTAGTTGTAGTTGGTGGTTGAGCTGCTCGCTTCCTCGCTGCTCGCTTCGCTCGCCGCTCACCTGAGAAAATAGTGAAATAACAAATCTGGGTGACCCATTTCACCCAGTTCTTGTGTTTTAATACCAATTCTTTTTGGTTGTCTCCCGGCGCGTTCTCAAGGGCGAAATTCAGAACTTTCAGGATTCGCCTTGTACCATAGGTGAATAAAACGGCTCCTTCTATTGCGAGACAGAGATAGTGGAGCTCACGGACGAAGTAATGTGCCTTATTATAATTTGATCCGCCGCCTATTCCGTAAACAACTATTTCCAAAATAATCATCAGAATGGACGTGCAAATTCCAACCCTCAGGAGGATTCTGAATGTTCTCCCGGCATTTGGATTGGGTGGCCTTATATCTAGGTTTCTGGCCTGTTCTAGCCAGGTCATGCTCATAAGAACCAAATTTGTCACGCTCACGGTTGACCAAAATACCTCGAGGTACGTTTGGCAAAAAGTGTGGAACCTCGTTGGGTTGTTAACGTTACTGAACATCAACAAAAAAGGAGTGAGCAACCATCGCCAAGCGAACAAAGTTTGTGTCATGTTCAGAAGCAAGCCTGAAAAACAACATAACCAGAACGCAATGTAGCGCGGTTCTTTGGTGTGGGTTTGGAGCGAATTCGATTTGTCAGCTACCGAGCAAAATGAGGCGAGCGAAATGAATTGAGTGAGTGAGAAAAAAAATGGGTTTTAGGTTGGCGGAAGCTTGAATGAAATTTACCTAAGGGCAAATTCTTTCCCTTGTAAACTACTTTCACCCACGACTTCATCGTCCAAAGTAGGTTACAATAGAGTTTCATCACTTTCATTGCGAGAAGCAACAGCAAAAAACCGCCGCAGCTTAGTAAAAACGAGCAGTTCGTGTTCACACAATGGTTGTCCACTGCTTTCCAACCAAAAAATCTGGTGCAGTCGCATATGTTTTGTTGTCCAAGTTGGGTTGCTTTGCTGCAGAGGGTACGATTAGCAAAGTAGGCTTCGAATCCGTGAGAACAATCTTCTATGCTGTAGCATGAGTATCGTGAGAAGTCACAGTTGTCGATTCTACTGCAGGACATGTTCTTTTATAATGGGGGGGGATGATTTAGTGGAGAGGGGGTGGGTGGGTTCAACTTGGTGGAGCAAGGGGAGTAAAAAATATAGACTTAAATTTCGGCACAACTCAAGTGTGAAGATTCGGATGTTCTTTTATAATGGGGGGGGATGATTTAGTGGAGAGGGGGTGGGTGGGTTCAACTTGGTGGAACAAAGAAAGAAGGGGAGTAAAAAAAAATGACTTAAATTTTCACACTCAAGTGTTTGCAAGTGTGAAGATTCGGAGGTGCGGAGCGGATTAAACGAAACGCGTTTAAAATTCACAAATAATTAAAAAATGTGCTCAAAACACCTACTTTACTTTAACATCCAATGGCAATCCCTCCATCAACATTAAATGTGTGGCCGGTGATGTACTCGCCCGCGACATCCAAGGCCAAGAATCGCACCATGCCGGCGACTTCTTCAGGTTTGCCTAGGCGCTTGAGAGGAATGACCTCGCACATTTTGGCTAGGTATTCGTCAGACAGCTCGGCCGTCATATCAGATTCAATGAATCCGGGGCAGACGGCGTTGACCTGGAAAGAGATATGATATGAGATAATTTTTTCTGTTAGAGAAGAGTCAACAGATTGCATCCGCATCGCCAACCACACCCACCTTGACGTTCCTAGAACTAAACTCCTTCGCATTACTCATAGTCAATCCAAGGACACCTCCCTTGGCTGCACTGTAGTTCGCCTGGCCTGGATTTCCAAACTAGATAGATTTGAATTGAATTGGTTTAATAAATGGAATTGAAGCGAGCAAAGTTAATCGCCTCGCTCACCTGTCCGACCACACTCGAAATGTTAATTATCCTTCCCACCCTCTTCTTACTCGCAATTTTAAAAAAAGCCTGAGATGTGTAGAACACACCGCTCAAATTTACGTCAATCACGCTCTGCCAAGCTTCGGGCTTCATTCTCATTACCAGCCCATCCTTGGTTATCCCAGCGTTGTTCACCAGCACGTCACACGTACCAAACTTCTCGACGATTTCCTTAAACATTCGATCAATGTCCTCTGTTTTGCTGCAGTCAGCCTGGACGGCAAAAGCCTCAACTCCGAGTGCTTCGCATTCAGAAACGACTGCCAAGGCAGCAGCTTCAGACCCAGCGTAGTTGATTACGAGCTTGTTGGCGGAGTCGGCTTTCGCGAGGTCTAGAGCGATCGCACGACCGAGGCCTCGGGAAGAGCCGGTCACGAGGCAGACCGCGTTGAGAGGAGGAGGAGAAGAGGAAGATGGTTTCTTGATTTGTTTTTGTAGTTGATGTTTGGGAAAAAACGGTGTTGACGTGAAAGCCTCAGCTAATGCGAGGCACAGGAGGAGGAGAATGGAACGAGTGCATGCCATTGAGATGAGATATCAGTATTTAGTAATTCAACATGTGTTTCCCAAAATTAATTAACCCGCGACCACCACCGTCGTCCACTGATGAGCTCCCCGCAGATCCTCCCCAGCGGGATGCTCAATTCATTTTGATTTATTTTTGGCTTGTTCTCGCTTGCATGGGTGATCATCCCACCACACGAAGTTGTTCTCCTCCTATTGACATTTGTTCTTCGATTGCCACGATTGCCATCCCCCCTTGCAACGACACAACAACCACACTATTCGTCTTTTACACAACCTGCTGTTTCCACGGGCGCGCTCTAGGGAAGCTCGTGCCAGTGTACCCAGGCCAGAGCCTCCTCTCTTCCACTGACGTTTTCCTCTGCCCTGCCTTCTTCGACCTCACCCCCAACCCGAACCGTATGGAGGTCAGCCTAGACACCGAGGCCATAGCTGCCGGCCTTGGCAACGCTCCCCTAACCCCTTTCCGCTCGACCCTCTCTCCTTGGTACGGGCATTATCGCGTCATCTGCGAGAACGACTTGTCGCTCTCGCCGCGTTCGATCTGTCGCAGCGTCCTGTCCAAGTTCCCTCGCGGGACTGCCTTCAAGTCCGCATTCGAGTACGAGTTTTCTGTCGGCTCCATCTCCCCTCAGAACAGTGTGTTCACCCCCGCCTTCCCTCTAGACATATTCTCTCAGCACACCCTCGCGACATCTCCCAAGATACTGGAATTCGCCACCACGGTGGTCTCTCAAGGCGAATTGATGACCCCTCCCGTTAAAATTACCACGATCAACAGCGAGTACTCCGCCGGCCAGCTCGAGCTTCCTCTCACCCCTCTCCTCGGCATAGAGTCACCCGACGCTGCCTTCACCTTTAAGGAAATCGTCCGCCGCACAGCTGCCGAATTATCTCTCTCCGCAACCTTCTGCTCCAAGGTTAACTTCGGCAGCGGCAGCGGCAGCGGCAGCGGCAGCGGCAGCGGCAGCAACGAGGGGTGCGGGAGCGGGGGCCACTTTAACTTCTCGCTCCCTGGAGTAAGTCCCGCGGAGCAGGATTGTTTCGTGGCAGGGGTGCTCGACCACGTCGCTGGCATCACGGCGCTCTGCTGCCCCTCCTTGCCGTGCTACCACAGGCAGGGAGCCTGGTCGCCGACGACGAACAACTACGGGGAGGAGAACCGAATGTGCTGCATCAGGGGCAAGAACAAGAACGACAAGGGTGGGGCAGGCCGGTACTTCGAGCTGCGGCTGCCGTCGAGCGCGTGCAATCCATACTTGGTCGTGGCGGCCGTTGTCGCTTGTGGAGCGGATGGGGTGCTGAGAGGGCTAACGATGGGGGAAATTGGGGTAAAGGCCGTGCCGGACAGCCTCGAGACGGCACTCGTGGCCCTGAGGGAAGACGACGTTGTTTGCAACGCCTTTGGACACAGATTCATTCAGATCTTCACGAATGTTAAGGCCGGGGAGATTGACGAGTTCAACAGGAAGGTTCAGGAGGGGCTGAGAATCGAGGAGATCTATGGGGAAATGTATATTAAGTGGATGTAATATTTTTGAAATTAATTATTCTCATCCAAGGTAGTGTCCGCCTCGTTGTCAGCCTCGTTGTCGGTGTCGTCCTCAACTTTGACCGTGACGATTTCCGCTTCATCATCGGCATCGTCCTCAATTTTAACCTCAACTTTAACCCGTGGCCATTGTTTCCTCCTCCTCAATTTTGCAATTGGGGCAATGCGTTGCCCTGGTCTGTTGATTCAGCTGGATCATTGTACTCGATATCACAATCATCACACACCCTCACAGCACCTCTGATTTGCATCTCACGCTTGAGAAAATCTTCTGCTGCTTGTTTTGCTGTGTCTCGGCGGGGGCCGTATTTCGAGCACCCATTGATCTAGATCTGTGAACAGTATTTCGTATTCTGGCTCTTTTTTGTACAACGAGGAGTTGCCTTTAGAAGACTTTCTCTAACAGGATAAAACTATAGGACTTGTGTCGAGCAAGATGGGATGAGCTGATGTGGTTATAGTGTCGTTGGTTTGTGAGCAACTCAAACTCCCGAATTCAAACTCTATTTAAATTTTTTATATCACTCACACCAAACTACCGCCTAAAACTGCACTGACGTTGCGAATCACAAAAGCATCACAAGCAGAATCCTTCAAAAAAAGTAATATATGGATGATGTGTGGGGAGAACTTGCCTCGGAGGACCAAAACCAGTCTGCTGCTCATGTTCGTAAGCACTCGGTAGCAGCCCGAGCCCTCCTCAACAACAAACCTGTTGCACCTGCCTTGTCCTCCGCCTCCCCCCTGACCCCAACCCCACCCCCC
>BRYC01000684.1:3259-14279 GCA_030267985.1 Parmales sp. scaly parma | reverse complement strand
CCCCTCTTGATACCTCCAACCCTGAACTTGCGCAGCTCCAGTCTCTGCTCCACAACGACCACCTGGAGCCAGTTGTTGCCATCAACAACAACAACGACGAGCCCACCCCCACAACAACAACATTCACAACAACATCCAACAACCCCGATTTCGTCCACATTCCACCGACACCCCACACGAAAATAGATGGCTGGGGCGCCGAACCGAACCTCGACATCTTCTTCAATTCCCTCTATTCGTACTACTACAACCGTGGCTCAACCTCGATAATATCCGCCGGTGTCGTTTCAACGGCGATCCTGTTCTTCACGCTCTATTTGAGTGTTTTCGTCATGCAGTACGTTGACTGGGGGAAGCTGCGGACGTGCCAGAGCGAGGAGAGCTGCGAGAATGATTTGGGGGGCTACATTGTTGAGAGGCCATTCTATGGCTTGACGTTTTGGAATTTGTTGATTATCATCTACATGGTGTTGTTTCTTTTGTACGGCGTAGCGACAATGGCAAAGAACTTTGAAGGTGCAAAGCAATCCCTCAAAATGAAATCATTTTACGAGGTGAGTTTCATTCCGTCTCCGCTCGCCTTGTGACAGAAGAGTGCGAAGCAACTAACCCATTTTATATTCGCTCGGCGCAGAACGAGCTACGAATAGACCACAAATCGATTCTCTACGGGTCCCTCGTCTGGGAGGACGTTGTCGAGAAATTAATATCTCTCCACAAATCGGGCCAGTATAGAGTAGCCATCCACGGGAAGGAGCTCGACGCGTTGCAAATCGCCCAGCGAATCAACCGAAAAGAGGCATTTATAGTGGGATTTTTCGCCGAGGGGCTACTGAACCTGCGGGTGCCGAGCCTGGAGCTATTCCTGTCTGGCGGTAGATCCTCCGTGGTGCAGGCGGCGAGGATCGGCGATAATGATCCGCACTCGACGCGAAAGCAGTACTTTAGCAAATCGCTCGAGTGGAGCATTCACCTCTGCGTGCTGAACCACATGTTCGACGAAAATTTTGCCATTCGGCCTGAATTTTGCAACAACCCGCACCAATTGAAACAGCGCTTCTTCTGGTGCGGCGTCGCGCAGCTGGTGCTGCTCCCCTTCCTGCTGCTGTTCATGGTGTTTCACTTCATCATGAACAACATGTACGAGATCAGGAGAACGAGCGGAACGAGTAAGAGCTACATGGGTCCCCGGGTCTGGAGCAACGTGGCGAAGTGGACCTTCAGCGAGTTTAACGAGCTACCGCACATGTTCGCGCGCCGTTTGGCTCCGTCCTACTCACACGCGGACAGCTACCTCAAACTCTTCGGCTCGAACGAGATCGTGGCTGCTATTTCTAGGGTGAGCGCATTCGTTTCGGGCTCTCTCGTAGCAGTTTTGTTTTTGTTTGCAGGCATCGACGAATCGGTGCTACTCCACGTCAAGGTAGCCAACCAAAACTTGCTGTGGTGGGTGGGGGTGCTCGGGCTTGTTTTCGGCGCGAGTAAGAGCATGCTACCGGATCAGGCTCTTCACAGCATCACCAAGACCGTGGATTTGGTCCAGGAGGCGGAAACAGCATTGATGAAGGTTGCCAGGTGAGCCACAAAAGACGCGACTAAAAAAAACAAAACAAATAAACCAAAATTAACGATTTCGAATTCGGCTTTAGCTTCACCAACTTTTGGCCAAGAAAGTGGAGGGGCAAGGCCATCAAGGCTGAAGTCAAGGGCGACTTTGAGAGCTTCTTCGTTTACAAAATTCACGCATTCTTCATAGAACTGATTTCAGGTGAGCGAGCGAAGCGAGCGAGCCTAGTGACAGAAGAAAGAATGCGAAGCGACTAACCATTTTGCTCGGCGCATTACCGCAGTACTCTTCGCACCAGTCGTTCTGATGTTTTCGTTGCCACCCTGCGCGGAGAGCATCTGCGAGTTTGTGAAATGGACCAGCGTCAACGTGGAGGGGGTGGGGTCGATCTGCGGGTACAGCACGTTTGACTTCGAAAAGTTTGGAAGTGCAGGGCGTGGGCGAGGCGCAGAGAAGATGAAACATTCCTTCTTGGGGTTCAAGAGCGCGCACCCGCGGTGGAATATTATCAGTAGCAGAGGAGGGGGGGATTTGATGCAGCAGATTGACGTTCTGAGGAGGCAGGAGGAGGCAAGGCTGATGATCATGGAAAGGGAGCTGGGATTGAGGGAGGCAGCAAGGTTTGAGCAGCGGCATAGAGATGCGATGATGTATCAGCCTCCACCAACACCACTCGCACAGCAACAACAACAGCAACAACAGCAGCAAAGCCTTAATAGAAACGCATCGATCCACTACGACAACGTGAACCTTTCTCAAGAACTAAGAAATCTAGCAAACGACATGAGTAACAGCACGGCGGCGGCGCTAGTTAACGCCGTTGGAGGCATGAGCGGGGTCTCCAGCCTCGGCAGCACGCTCGGGGCGAGCAGCACCACTCCTCCGCCGCCGGGAGGGGGTAGCGGGGCAGCGTCGTACCTGCTCTCCCCAAATCATTCGCCAACTCGAAAACAGATTGAGGAAGGTAGCGACACAGAGAGGATGAGCATATTTAACATTTTGCAGCAGCAGGGAAATAATGAATGAAAAAAACTAGATTATACGTTTTCACAGCTGGAATTTTACTCTGCTATCGAGTGAGACTTCACGATATATTTTTTCCTTTTGCTCTTGTGATTCCAAAATTGTAGTGAGGCTGATGGACGCAAACTTTCCATTCTTCTTCGTTGTTGTGGAATCAACTTTGCTCGAAGAGTTGCGCTCTACAATTGCAGCAATATCGGATTCGAAAGTGTTCGTGTCGTCGTCTACCCCGATAACTTTGAAGACGTGAGAGACAGGAAACGGGTCATTCTTCAAGTTTATAGTCGCCACGCACCCGTGATCTGGAGGCACCCTGTTGAACAACTTCAACGATCCGAGGCCCTGAGATTCAAGCATTATTTTCGACAATGCTAGACCAACTCCAACGCCCTGAAGCGGGTCTCGCGCTGCCGCATACGAAGTTTGCTCTTCGATTCTGTCGTACTTGGTTTTGCTTTGACCGAAGCGAAAGAGCTCCTCCGGAGGGGAAGGGAGACCGCCGCCAGAGTCACAAACGGAGAGGACAAGGTCGAAGTTCGTTGGATTAATGAACACGCTCACTACCGGGCTGGCGAACTCTTCGTCGCCAAGATGGGAGCGAGTGGCGCTTATTGCATTCTTGATTAGTTCCGAGAGCACGTAACGAATCGTCGAGTTGACGATAATGTACTTTCTGTTGGAGCTGGTGAATTTTATATTTGGCTCTATTTGGACTTCTACTTTGATGTTGTGTAGGTCGGGAAAGAGAACCGAGAAGGAAAATAGGGACTCGTCGACCACAGAGGAAATCAGATCCGAGAGCTGCTTCGGGGATGTGAGGAGAGTTGTAGCGGGGGTGGAACATTTGGGATTGAGGAGCTCGTAGAGGTGGTCGGACAGGAGGAGGAGCTCAAAGTGATTGCTGAGGAGGTGGTGGATGGGTTCATCATGAGATTCGGAAACGATGGCAATGTCGTGAAGATACTCAACTGCAGTGAGCGAGTGCCGAAGCTTTACATCATTGACCATGTGACGAATATTTTGTCTGTCTAATTGATTGTATCTGGTGAGGAGGACCGAGGAGGGATCGGTTTGTTTTGAAAGCGAGCTGTATGTGGCGTTGTAGATTTGATTTAAGTCTTTGGACAGAGAAGGGTTGGAATTGAGGTAAGATTTGCCGATTTCCAAACGATCTTTGATCTGCTGAAGGTAATATGATGTTGTGAAGGGGAGGGAAACTTCTGTAGGAGATTTGTGAAGGTGGCTAATGTTCAGAAAACGTTTAATATTTGTGGTATTTAGTGTGGGTCTTCGGAGGAGAACTTGGCGATGAGCCAAAAGACAATTCATCCAGTTCATAGCGAGCACGTCGATAGATCATAGAGCATATGTTGTTTCGTTGTTGTGTTGAGTTTGTTAATCATCCACCACTTCGTCCGCTCCAGCTCGTTCTTGTTCGTCTTCTCCACGTTGTTGTTGCACATTTCTTGGAGGCGTGTGAAGCGCTCACAAAAAACATACTTTCTCTTCTCAAATCTTCTCGCTCTTCTCTCTCTCTCTCTTTCTAAGCTCTGAGCTCTAAGCTCTAAGCTCAGCTCGTATGAATCCAGATGTCAATGCAGCACTCGATGTTGCAACATCAATTATCCAAAACTGCTCTGATCCTATTGAGCTTGTTGAACGTCTTCGTCTTCTTGCCTTAGACGTTGCATGTAATTCCGATGACGAAGAGTCTTCTTCGAGCTCATCAATAGTGGATGACGAAGGCCTGTACAATCCCGAGTCGACCACAACCTCCCCCCAAACTCAAGCTCAAACTCAATCTCAATCCCAACCAATCTCCCCCTATACAACCCCAATTCTCGGCCCTCACCCAACCTCTCTAGGGCAACTTTCAGACCCTTTCTCTGCCGACGAGGGAACGGGGATCGTTCTCGAGGGCGTCCGGCGAAAGAACTCCAGCTTAGAAATGCGTCTGGTGAAAGACACGTCAAACATTGACTTGGACATTGAGAACGACATTGAGAACGACATTGAGAACGACATTGAGAACGACATTGAGAACGACATTGAGAACGACATTGAGAACGAGATCGAGAACGAGATAGAGATAGAGAGCGAAACTGATCTCATTCCCCTCGACCAGCTACCACCAAACGGCGATCAACGTCACCAACGTGACAACGACGTTTGCCAGAATCCCTCCTGCACGGTTTGCGGGCTGCCCTGCGAGGCCTCAACGTGGGATTCTGCCGGTGTTCTCGTCATAACCAATGTTCTCTGCGACGTTTGTCAGACCGAGTACGACGAGTACGACTCTGATGGTGGGCTAGAAGAGGATGGTGACGAGAGGGAGACTGCAGCTAGAAATTTTCCGTATTTTGACCAACGGGACACCAACAGCAGCAACAACAACAACAACAACAACAACAACAACAACAACTCCCAGAATTCCACCACGACGGACGCAACTATTCTTATGATGCGCCTCTGCGCGCACTTACTTCCTGCTGGTCTGGGTCCATCAGAATCCCCAACGCCAACGAATTCGCCAAACAACTCGCCAAACTTTTTCACCGAGTCGCTCATTCCGCGGGAAATTCTCGAGGTCGAGCGGGAATTCGACGCGAACCTGATTACAATGCAAATCACCAGGGAGAAGGAGTTAAGGAAATCGTTCAGCGGGAGCGTTAACGTTAATGTTGACGAGAATGAATTGACATTTTCTCCACAAACGGCAATGCCACCACCACCACCATCGACAATACATTTACAACCGCCAACAACAATATCACCCTCTTCAACAATACACCCAACAACCGCCCCTACACCTACACCGATAGAATCAGCTAGTAGTGTGGCCACGCTGGAGTGCTTCAATTTGCCCGTAATAACAGCGAAGGGGAAAACAGGCTTCGAATCATCAAAGGATCTGGTTGTGAATCCTGGCGACGTGATAGCAGGGAGGTACCTTGTGCAGGAGATGGTGCAGGGGGGGGACACGGGCGCGTTCAGCACAGCTTTCAAGTGCGTTGATTTGGCGGCTGGAGAGGACGAGGAGGGGAGTGAAGACGATGACAATGACAATGACAACAGCCCGGAGGTGTGTCTCAAAATAATCAAAAACACGAAGGACTATTTCGATCAGTCGCTGGATGAAATCCGGGTGCTGAAGCTGCTGCAGACTTCCACTCCCTCCGTCGACAGCAAGTTCGTTCTGAAACTCCGGGATTTCTTCTACTACAAGGAGCACTTGATCATCGTTACGGAATTCCTGAAGCTGAATTTGTGGGAGTTCGGCAAATTTACCAGAGGTGACGACCTAACCGTTCCGACACCGGCCGCAGGTGAGCGCAGCGGAGCGAAGCGAAGCGTCAACCGCTGTCTAGAAGATGTGTGTTGCGATGCGATGCGTTGCGTTGCGTTGCGTTGCGTTGCCTTGCGTTGCGTTGCATTGCGTTGCGTTGCGGCTCGCTTCGCCTACGGTTGCGGCTAGCTTCGCTCACGGTTGCGGCTCGCTTCGCTCACGGTTGCGGCTCGCTTCGCTCACGGTTGCGGCTCGCTTCGCTCACGGTTGCGGCTCGCTTCGCTCACTACTAACGATAATTGTGCGCAGAAAACTATTTCAGGGACCTGGACAGGCTGGCTTATATCAGCTACCAGCTCTTCACCGCGCTGGAGTACGTTCACGGTTTAGGGCTGATCCACGCTGACGTCAAGCCGGAAAACATCTTGATGAGGAGTTTCGCGAGGAGCGAAATCAAGTTGATCGATTTTGGCAGTAGGTGAGCGATTCTCGTCTTCCACAATCCTCGTCTTCCACAATCCTCGACACCCACCACATTACAACTAACATCATCATCCCGCAGCTGCTACAAGACGGACCACCTGTCGAGCTACGTGCAATCTCGCTCGTACCGAGCGCCGGAGGTGATCCTTGGCAACTCCTATGACGGAAAAATTGACGTCTGGAGCGCAGGCTGCGTCCTCGCGGAGCTATACAACGACGGGGAGGTGCTTTTCCAGAACGAAAGCGTCGTGGAACTGCTGGCCATGATTACAAGCATCTGCGGAAACTTCCCGAGGCACCTTTGCACTAGCGAGAGCTCGAATGAATTCTTCTTGAAGAGTGGTTTGCTTTACGAGAAGAGGGAGAAAGCTGGAGGTGAGTGAGCGAAGCGAGCGAGCCTTGAGGATGAACGAGAGTATGAGCCACTACAAAACACTAACCCACTCACTCGGCTTCATTAAAAATGCGCTTTGCTTCGCTCGGCGCAGCGGGAGCGGGAGCGGGGTCCGACGAGGAGCCGGTTTTTGAGGTTTACGGTATTGTGCCGAGAGGGCTGGGGAAGGTGCTGGGAATAGATAACAACTGCTGCACCGGGGATGAGAGCTTGTTCGTGGACTTTTTGCAGGGGTGTCTGGCGGTGGACGGAGAGAGGAGGATGTGTGCAGCAGATGCCCTGAAGCATCCGTTCATTTGGAATCGCCGGTTCGACAAGTTGGGGGAAGATGACGAGGAGGAGGGCGAAGACGAGGAAGAGGAGCACCAAGATGAGGAGGGAAGCGAAGACGATGACGAAATTTATTGATAGAAAGTTTGCTTTTTTAATCGTTTTCCTCCTCCTCGTCACTCGACTCCTCCTCGCTCTCCGCCATCCACTCCAAAAACTCCACAACAGTCTCCATTCCGAACATTTTCAAAACCTCCTCCCCTCCTTCCCCCCCTTTTCTCTTCTCCGCCCACGCCGTGATGCTCTCCTCGCTCAAAATTTCCAGATCGTCAAAACAAATTTGGAGCAAAAACCTGAACCCCTGCCCCCCCAGCACCTGCCCCAGCCCCTCCCCCATGGTGCAAATTGCCTCTAGGCCGATGATCACCCCGATCTGGTCGTCCACCCTTGGACTCAGTTTCTTGAACAGCGCACTCCAACTAGCCAATTCCTTCTTCAGCAACCCAACCCCCCCAGCAACTCCGACACTCTTGCCCCCCCGCGCGCTCTCCACCAGCTCGTAGCACGCCAACACCGCTGCGTGATTGCAGTCGACGTAACTCGCGTTCTGAGAGAACTTGAAAGAGTTCAATTCGATCGCTAGATTTTCCAACGAGTTGCCCTTCTCGTGCTCCAAGCAAAGCACTTTCAGTTCCTTCACCACGTCGACTCCCTTCTGCCTCCCCGTGATGAACTCCACCCCCCCCCCTCCGCCATTTCCCCCCGCGGAGAAGTAGTCGCCGTCCTCGACGTTGGACAAGAACTGGTTGTCATCCGCGTCGTTGTCGTTTTCGAAATCATCCAAATCGTCATCGTCGCCAAATTTTGTTTGGATCAGGCCCTCAACTGTCTCCAGCTGCGCCGAGCGAAGCGAGGCGCATTTTTAACGAAGCACGAGAGCAGCGAGCGAGCAAAAATGGTTGAGTAGGTTAGTTCAGTAGTGGATGTAGAAAATGTATTTAGCAATTTAGCACGGGCGAGAAACGAGCGAAGCGAGATAGTCCCAACTAGTGCATGGTGCTGCTGGCGAGCTACTCACAACGAGTGTATAGTGTTGCTGGCTCTCTTTGCTCGCTCGCTCGTCGCTTCACACTCTTCTTTTTTGTCACAAGGCTGGCTCGCTCGCTTCGCTCGCTCACCTTCTCAATCCCCTCGCTGTCGAAGCCGATGGACTGAGTTTGGAGGAGAAGGATTTGACGGACTGCGCGAGGGAGGTAGATTCCTCCCATCTCTTCTTCCTCGTCGTCCGAGTCGGATTCATACTCGTCGTCGGATTCATCCGGAGGAGCGTAAACTGCGCCGAGCGAAGAAGGTGCGAGAACGAATTGAGTGGGTTGGTTTAGTAGTGGCTTCTATTCTCGTCTTCCTCAAGGCAAGCGAGGACTGAGTGAGACTCACCTCTCCCCACGCCTCCAATTCCAACAAGGGGGGAGTTTTCGTCGATTTCATTTTCATTTTTGATGTGTTGTGCGCCATCGCCATCGCTGAGCCGAGCGAAGCGAGGGTGCATTTTTAATGAAGGACGAGGCGAAACGAGCGAGCCAAACAAATTGAGGGGTTAGTTCAGTAGTGGATGTTGCCATTTCGCGCACTTCATCGCTCGAATCTTCCATTCGCTCGCTCACCTATCGCCATCGCCATCGCCAAACCCACTTTCGTTACTCTCGCCGCCTATCGCAACCTTCGACGCACATGTGATTCTCGTGAACTTGGGCAACACCATGTTCTCGCCCACCACGCAGCCCTCGCCTACCACGCAGCCCTTATTGATTTTCGCGCCCTTTTTTATTGTGACGTTGCTGCAAATGATGGCACCGTCAACCACCACCCCATCCTCAATAGTTGCTCCCTCCCAGAGGTGAGAATTTGTCAACTGCGCCGAGCGAGGCGAGGCGAGGCGCATTTTTAATGGAGCAGAGGGGAGGCGAGCGAGCAAAAATAGTTGAGAGGGATAATGTTAGTTTCGTAGTGGGCTCCCACTCTCGTCTTCACTAAGGCGAGCGGAGACGGAATGAGACTCACCGTGCAGTTGTCCCCGATCACCACCTTGTTGCCAATCACAGCGTTCTTCATGGAATTGTTTCCGCCAACAACGCAGTCACGTCCAATCACGCACCCCGTTTTGATTCTAGTCGACCTCTCAACATTCGTGTTGCCGGTTGTTTCCCTGTACACGTAGTGGCGGGAGTAGGTGTACTTGGAGGTTTGGGAATAGTGTGCCGGGAGGTTGTCAGGAACCACGGGGTAGCACCAGCGTCGAATTAAATCCTGCGCCGAGCGAAGTAAGAGCAAAACAAGCGATCAAAAGATTTGAGTTGGATTAGTTTAGTAGCGTCTGCAGCCATTTCGCGAGATCCATAGCGAGTATGCTCGTCTTCCTCAAGGCGAGCGGAGACGCAATGAGACTCACCTTGGATATGGAGTGGTACGTGCGGAAATCGTGGACGCGAGCCGCATAGGATTCCTTCGGGAGGATTTTGGCGTAGAGCTTGTTCTGGAGCCCCTCCTGCGCCACATGTGACGGGTTAGTAATTCGTCATATAGTGTCTTATTTTGTTTGTTTTGTTTGTTTTGTTTGTTTGTTTGTTTGTTTGCTCACCTCCTCCTCCGCAGCGCTATTGTGAACAAACTGACTCCTAATCTCCCTGTAATCGAACTCGTCACTGAACCTAGCCAACACATCAGGACTGCAAATGTCAATTCCACAGTCGTTCAAGTCGTTTCTCAAACTTATGGAAGAGTGGGAGGAGAAGAAGGAGGTGGGAATTTGCAGCACGTTCGTATCGGCCAGCTTCTGAGTGGCCAAGTTTGCGGACTGGTTGGATTATGGTAAGATTCAAACTCGATTGGATATCGGATGTGATCACACCGGATATAGGCTCACCTTTGCAGACATCCCGTGGAAAGGGACAGACTTGTCATGGAATAGGACAATCTGGTTCGTGTGAGTGTCGATCCCAACGACCAGCTCGTCGGTAACTCGCCGGTTCTCAGATTTCTCCGTCGTCTCCTTGAGCAGGACGGTCATCATGTTGGCAGAATCAACCTTGTGGCGCTGCTTGTGCTCCTCAATGTAGGGAGCGACGGTCACGTTCGAAACTACGTCGGCCGTGACGAGGAGGAAAGGGTCAGAACGCACAATCTGGAGCTTGTCCAACTCGCGCAAAGCGTCGCCCTGGTTGGTGCAGGAGGAATCTTTAATTATTGTAATCTTGAAATCAATGGACGTGTTTGTGTAGTGGGAGTTGATGTGGGACTCAATTTGGTCCGAATGGGAGGAAGTGAACACAATTATCTCTTTCACTTGGTTCGAGGAAAGGAAGGAAATGGTGTAGTCGAGGAGAGCAACATTGTTGAGGGGGCAGAGACATTTAGGGATGTCGACAGGATTGAAAGTGGCCGTGAAGGAATTGGTGAGAACAATCGCTTGGAGAGGTTCTTCGTTGCGCTCCTCCATAGTACCCGGATGTAGATGGGGACTTAAATTCTATTTAAAAATGAATATTGGAATCTGACGACGCAGCCATGTTTTGTGCTCTTCGCGCAGCATCCATTCATTCTCATGCCAGAGTAGCTCTAGAGTTTGCTACTGGGTCAACAAGAATCCTCCCCGCCAGCTTTCTTTGGTCCAACTCTCCAGCCAATGTTCACCCAACATCAGGGCAGCGCCTTTCCTCCCCCGGCGACTATGCCGGTCATTATCCAGTCCATGTGGCCATATCGCCTTTAGAAGCAAAGGCCCTCTTCCCTGACAATGCGAATCCTGTAGCTACAGATCACAACCACCTCCAGGACTGCAAACAGCAGCAGCAGCAGCAGCAGCAGCAGCAGCAGCAGCAGCAGCAGCAGCAGCAGCAGCAGCAGCAGCAGCAGCAGCAACTCGAAATCACGTGGAACGACGGTTCAAAATCAATATATCCCTCGAGCTGGCTATCGCATTGGACCGCCCCCCCCCCCC
>BRYC01000682.1:0-29135 GCA_030267985.1 Parmales sp. scaly parma | reverse complement strand
CGCCCCCGCCCCACCTCCACTCCCGCACTTCAACAACCACAAAATATTTCCAACGCTTCTCCTGTCTCCGCCAAGAACGGGATTCGGGTACCCCCCCCCCTCGCTGCTCGGGTTCAAGCTCACTCCGACGATCGCACTAACGATGCCTGCCCCGCAGCTCGCGACCAGCTCTCCCACCTTGCAAACCTCCCCCAAGAAGCTCATCACCGCCCTCGTTGCGCCCTTCGCCGAGCACCTAATTCCGCCCTGCTCCGTCGCGAGCCGCACCATCCCACCGATGAGCTCCAGCCCTACAACCTTTCCGACCACTACCCTCTCGGCCAAGAAGAAGTACTCCTCGACCAGAAGGGGGTCGTCGTACGTGACGAACGCCGTGGGGTTTGGGAACTGGCTCGCAAACACGGTGCTGAGCGACGACAGCAGGGGCGTCAGATCGACGCTACTGCCAAAGTCGGACACCAGAATGCTCGCCAAGTACAAGTAGCTGCTCGTTCTGCTGCCTTGGAACAGCGTGTCGATCAAGCTCAAAAGGTTCGGCAAAAACTCGCTCTGGAAAATATTCTTCGTGTTCGCGTCGGATTTGCTGCAGCCCCTAATGGCAGCTTTCAGGCACTTGACGATTGCCTCGTGGACGGCCAGGGGTTGTTGCGAGCATGCGAGGGCAACCTTGCAAAGTGGCTCCCAAATTTGCTTCAAAAATGCTACCAAAATAGATCCGTTCTGGTTTTGATTTTGGTTTTGATCTTTTTGGTCGCCATCACCTGAAGTTGGCGGAGAAATTCCAATGAACTGTACTAAGGAGGAGACTCGAGTAAGACAGGCAATCACGTCAGGAGGCGTAACGCCAACCCCACAACCGCTTGATAAAGCTTCGCTCAGTGCCACCAACGACGCCCCCGTTGGCGTGATGATTGCAACGAGCATTGACGGGTCTGCCATCACGGCCTGTAGAGCCAGGAGGCCGTGAACCAGCGGGGTTTCGTCGCTGGTGTTCAACTGCTGCGCTGAATGTTTCACGTACGACTCAACTAGCGGCTGCGCCAAGCCTGCCTTTTCGTTTGTGAGTTGCTTTGCGAGGGAGAACGCAAGGTTTCGAATTGCCAGCGCGCCGGCAGAGGAGGTCAGTTCGTTGATGGTGAGTTGCTGATTCCGGTGTTGTTGTTGTTGCTGTTGCTGTTGTTGTTGGTGTGCGTTGTGTGCTTGAGGGGGGGTTTTTGGTCTGATGGTGAGTGAAATGAATTGAATCAAATTTTTCAAATCGTCGATGCTCATGTTCGCCATCAGCCACCCGCTGCAATTGCCAAGCAAAACATTACAAGTCCTCGCTGCAATGTTGTTGTTGCTCAATTGAAAAGCAGCCGCGAGCTGCGCCGGGCGAGCGGTAGCGTGATGGTGTTAGTTTAGTGGTGAGGTGTGGAATTACTTTGGTTGTGGAGGGGGGGAGGGGATAATTTCTCACCTGCAGCGCGATTTCAACGCACTTCCTTGCCACGCCTGTACTGTCGTCATCACTCACGAAGTTACCCCCCGCAACCACTCCGATCAAGCTGACGGTGGCCTCCACCCCCAGCAGCGTGTTTTTATTCCTATCACCGCCCCAAAAATTGCTGAGCACTCCGCCCAACGCGGTTAGCACCTGCCCCGCACCCACGAGTCGGCAAATGTCCACAATCGTGTCTGCGATGGGGGGGCGGATATCGTTCTCGTACTTTTGCAGGAACTCGGGGGGGGGTGTATCTGCATCTGCAACTGCACCTGCACCTGCACCTGCACCATGTTGCTGCGGCTGTTTGACAAGCATGATGGCACTGGGGTAGGCGTGAAGACTCGGCAAAAATGTAACCAACTGCATCAGGGCGGGGGTGTAGTGCTCTATTGCGTGTTGACGCTGTTGGTAGCTGGAGTCCGGTGGGCTGTCCAAACGCGCCGTGAACTGCGCCAAGCGAAGCGAGGCGAGGCGCATTTTTAATGGAGCAGGGGGGAGACGAGAGAGCCGAACGAATTGAGTGGAATTAAGTTAGTTCAGTAGTGGATGTAGCCATTAGGTATGTTTGCCATTTCGCGGGATTCATCGCTCGCTCACCTCCCACCAGAAGCTCAGGGGAATCGTGCCGAGCTTTTGGGCAGCTTGGGAGGACGGGAACTGGGACGGGAGGGTGGAAACTGTAACCAGCAGAGAAATGAGGTTGTTCAGGTCGGTTTGGAAAGGGGACGTTTGGGTCGGGGAGGAAAGGAGCGGAAGGTAGGCTAGCCCAAATTCGGCGAAGACCGAGGAGAGGCCTCTGATTCGGGCGGGAAATTTGAGACGGGGGGTGTTGTAATTAACGGAGGAGGAGGTGGCGTCGTCTTCGTCTTCGTCGTCAGAATCGGATTCGTCGCAGTCGGCGGCATCCTTCGTGGTAGTGACGGTTATTAGCTGGTGCAAGCCTCCTCCGAGTCTGCGCCGAGCGAAGCGAGGCGCATTTTTAATGGAGTAGACGGGAGGGAGCGAGTCAAAAGAATTGAGTGGGTCAGTTTAACCCAATTTCGCGAGATCCATCGCGAGTATGCTCGTCTTCCTCAAGGCTCGCTCGCTTCGCTCACTCACCTGTTAACAATCTCCGACAAGACGCCAGAAGCCCAGCTCACATTAGTTGGGCAATTTCTTATCGTCATTCCAATCGCAAAGGCGAGGGAGCACAAAACGTCAACGCTCGTCGCGTACAGAACATCTATCTCGCTGCTTGCGGGGATCGAGCCCACATTCTCAAACGCCAAAGTAACCAATGCGAACCCGGGGGTGGATCGAGTGAGGAGAAGGCTTTGGACCGCAGAGGAGCTGTTTCCGGCGAACCTGCGGGTGTTTTTGTTAGTATTACGTTTTCGGGAGTGAAACTGGAACTGGAACGGAAACTCACCGGTTCAAACTTTGCACCCACGTGGCGAAGGAACTAAGCACGCGGTGCTTGGTTTTCGGGTTCGGTGAAGTTGGAGCGTTGTAGACAGACAAAAACGCCGTGAATACACTGCTGATTGCCGCACCCCCACTCCTAGACGTGCTGTCTAACACCGTCATTGCGAAGTTCTCGACAGTCATGTGATAGTCCCTGCTGTTGTGAACCGAGTCGAGCTCGCTCTGCACGATGGAAGGCAGCACACCGAGGAAATTCACGCAAACCAGAGCGGATATTTGGGAAGCATTGACAAAGTTGATCATGTCGCTGACGACCGTGAGCCAGTTCATCTTGATCGAAAGGTGCGACAGGGCCAGAGCGAGCTGCGTCTGGGGGGGAGTGAAGCCAGTTTCCTCCGGAAAGGAGAGGCATCGAAGGATGAGGTCTCGAAGCTGGGACAGGAAGGAGTTGGTGGTCGTTGGGGGGTTGATGTGACGCTGGGTGGACATTAGGAGGGAAGAGGACGCAACGCCTTTTTTTATTGACGACGCTGCAAAGAAAACGATAGGATCATGTAGCTTTTGGGGGGAAGGGGAGTCAAAGAGGCGACTGGAGATTATCGCTGAGGAGATCGGGAGAACCACAGATGCTGGGTCGGCTTGCTGGTATTTTGTCAAGAATTGATCAGAATGGTTGTGAGACGGAAATGTAATCTTAGCTGTGGGGTGAGGGATTGAATAAAGGACAGAGAGAGCTTGGACCACATTGTCCGTGTTCAGCTGAATCTCCTGGTTCATTCTAGCGATCGAGTAGCTGAAATTTAGCCGCTCCTGGGCGCTAGGGGATAGCCTTGTTGGGTTAAATTTGAAGCGCGCCGTTGTCGTCTTTGAAACGCGCCGTTATCGTCGTATATACTAAAAATATAAAATTTTTTTGAAATGTTGTTTACTGAAACTTGCAAACTGTACATGACACATGAACTCATAAAAAGAAGGACTAAAGGGTTTTTGTCCCACCAGCCCAGAAATACACCCCTCAGCCCTCGTCCCACCTCCACGTTCAATCCAATTAAATCTGAGAAGATGGAACAGCTCCTCCACGGGCACAATGATGAAGTAAGTTGCGTGGCGTTGCGTTTTAACGGTCATGTGGCATCGGGTAGTGAGACCGGGTCAATCATCATCCACTCGACCAGCTCCAACAAGGTAGAATATCGAGCTGACAATGTTTTTGCTGACGGTGTCAATGGTCTTTGCTATCTTCTGGATGGCTCAGGGCTTGTGGCTTGTGGCTATGATGGTGAGGGTGGCAGATTGAAAATATTCAGCCCTTCCCTCGAGTTGGTCCAGACCTTGGTTGGACACGATGGTTTTGTTGAATGCGTCACCGTCTCTCCATCAGGCTCCTACTTTGCTTCAGGTGATACAGATGGGAAGGTGATGATTTGGTCGGAGCCGGGGGAGGGTGGCGAGTGGGCTAGAGTGCAAGAGCTTGAGGATCACACGAGTGATATTGAAGCAGTGTGCTTCTCCCCCGACGGCAAGCAGCTGGCTACTGGAAGTTGGGACAAGTCCATCAACCTCTACAGCTTCAACGAGGGAAGTGCCATCTTAGCGCACACGTTGGAGGGCCACACCGACTGGGTCAAGTCCCTCTCGTTCTCTCCCGACTGCAAACTCCTTTGCTCGGGAAGTAGGGATAAATCCATCAAATTTTGGAACCCTGCCGATGGAAGCTTGGTGAAGAGCATCGACCAGGCTCACACCTATTCCGTCAGTAGCGTCTCATACTCCCCCAACGGGCGTGTTCTTGTGAGTGCCGGTTTCGACAAAACGATGAAGATCTGGGATGCTGAGACGTTCGAGCTCAAGCACACGTTCGAGCAGGAATTCTACACCAACCAGCTCACCATCACGGCCGATTCCAACTACATTGTTTCGGCCAACTACGACCACTCGGTTAGAATCACCCCCTGCCGAGAGTACCACCTCACAGCCCTAACTCCCATCCTAAATCTCATTCTCCACATCGTCTACAAGTGGGAATTTGTGTCGTTTTTGGAGCCAAACGAAAACACACCAAGCTCACCCCTCGAGAAAGTCATGAGGCTACTCGGCGAGTGCGTTTACAACGGCGGCTACAACGTGACCTCCGTTATCCTCTCCTTCCTCTCTCCCGCCCACCTCCCCGTCCAACTCACCCCGACACGTTGGAAAAGCGACCCAGCAAGCTTGATATTATTTATGCGCTGTAGATATGACCGCTTACAGGAGGAGCACGCTGAAAAGGAAGCATTGATCAATCAGCAGCGAGCAGAAAATGCTGAGTTGCGACAGAAAATTGCCGATTATTATGAGCAACAGGATGATGAGGACTCAGAGGAGGAGGAGTAGGATTCAGAAGGAGGTATAACTGGCTCGATTTTTGGATTTTTTTTGTTCAATTTTTTAATTTTCCTTCTTCCTCCTTCTCCTTCTCCTTCTCCTTCTTCGTCTCCTTCTCCTTCTCCTTCTTCTCCAACTGTTCCTTGGATTTGATAAATTCTTCGCATCGTTGTCTGAGGTCAATCTCAATGTTTGCTCGACCACTCATTGTTTTCTTTGGTTTTTGTGGTGGTCCGTAGCTCGAGTAAATACCAGGTTTGCTGTGTGGGATTAGAGAAGAGGTACTACAAAACAAATGTGTCACTCACCTTGGGAGACTAATTAGCTCCATGAATTTCAACGAGTCTTTATTATCAGATTGTGTGACACCACTGTCAACGATGCTAGCGATCTTGGCTTTCAGCTGCTCATCTGTATCAGGAAGAAGTAACTTTGAAGGCATCATTCAACAATCGGATGTTATGAATTATATGTTTTCACTTTTTCTTTTATCGCGTTTGCAGTGTTAACATTCAGTTCTCCAACCGATGGTTTCCTCAGCTATCTTGTTAATCCTTTTCGTTTCCCTGGCTCATTCGTTCAATCCACAGCCTCCCTTTTCATCGACAAGACGATGGGTTGGATTCACTTCCTCTTCAACCTCTACAACCTCGCTGTTCGGCCGAGCCGCTGCAGTTCGTGAAAAGACCAAAGGAAAAACTGACGCAAGGAAAACTAAAACTTTTGCAACCTTCGGGAAGAAGATTATTATGGCAGTGAAGAGCGGAGGTTCTGACAACCCCGATGCTAACAAACAACTGAAAGACGTCATTAGTGCGGCTAAGAAGAACAACGTGCCAGTGGACAACATCAAACGAGCAATAAAGAAGGCCACGGAGGGCAACGTGGGTGACTTTTCGGAATCAATTTTCGAGGCTTATGGCGATGGGGGTGCTTCGTTTATAATTCACGTCCTCAGCGACAACGCTAACCGCGCGAACAGCGACGTTCGCATGGTCATAACAAAGAGGTGAGTGAGCGAAGCGAGCGAGCTTTGAGGAAGACGAGCATACTCGCGATGAAGTGCGCGAAATGCGCTACATACGGCTACATCCACTACTAACCTAAGCTAAGCAAAGCAAAGCAAACCAAGCAAAGCTAACCTAACCTAACCCACCCCTACCTCACCTTAACCTAACCCTCCCAATTTAAATCTTTTGGCTCGCCTCATTCGTTTTGCTCTTGCTTCCTAAAAAATGCGCACAATCTCGCTTCGCTCGGCGCAGAAAATTGAAAATGGCTGAGTCTGGAAGCGTTCTCTTTCAGTACACCCAGCGCGGGAGCTTAGTGCTCCCGGACTCCTCCTTTGATGAGGAAAAGATTCTCGACTTGGCGATTGAGGCCGGAGTGGATGATTTTGAGATGATCAAGGAGCACGAGCACAGCGATAACGACAACGATACTGTCAGCAGCGTAGTTTTGACGGCGCCGTCTGACATTGCAGCGTTGCGGAACGCAGTTGATGTTGATGGCGATCTCGAAATCAAGCTTCGCTACGTGCCCCTTTCGCCTGTGGAAGTGACGGACCAGGAGTTTGAACGGAACATGGGGGTGATTGATGCTTTGGAGGACCTTGACGACGTCTCGTACGTCGAGCACAACATGTCCAACTAGACTAACTAACTAGTTTGGGGTGTCGTCACGACATTTCCTAGATTAAATCCGTTTTCAATTAATTAACTTGTGTCCATCGTTGTTTCTAGTCGCCGTTTCTCCGCCGCCTGCTCTTCCTTCAATTGCTTCTTCTTCGCCTCAACTATCACGTTCACGATTGGATTCCCGATCACGTTTACATTGCAGTTCTCGTCAGCAAGCAGTAACCCCTTCACCCCCTCCACAACCCCAAACCTGTCAGTGAAGTCGCTCGGCAACTCGCTGATTTTGTTGTTTGCGAGTTGTAGCTGCGTAGCGAGCGGATAAATATGTTAGTTAAAAAAAAGGCAAGTTTATCCGGCATCCATACATACATACATACACACCCAACCACTTCTTACCTTCTTCAACTTCTCCATCGTCCCAAATCCGACGGGCAGCACCGCAATTTGATTTCCATTCGCATACAGCGTCTCCAACCCAGACAAACTCACTAGCGAGTCCGGCAAACTCGTCAGTTTGTTGGAACTCAAGTGCAACAGCTGCGCCGAGAGCACGAGAGCGAGAGCAAGAGCGAGAGCAAGAGTGGATTAGGAGCGAAGCGAGTCTCATTTTCGCACTATTCTGTCGCCTCACTCACCTTCAAGTTGGACAAGCAGGGATTGGAAAAGATGACTTCGGGAATGTTTACCAGCAAGTTCGACCTCACGAGCAAGGACTCGAGAGCTTTGAGTTTTCTGAGGTTTGGAGGTAGCTCCGTTATTTGGTTGTTGTCCAGGCACAAAACCTTGAGGTTCTTCAGCTGGGCAATTTTGCTGTCGTCCATGTGGGTGAGCTTGTTCCCGGACATTCTTATCTGCTCTAGGTTCGACATTCCGTAGAAGGCAGCTGGAAGCTCCCCGGCGACCTCACAATCATCAGCCCAGAAGTCCTTGAGGGTGTCGAGGAGAGCAAGGTCTGAAGGAATGGATGTAATAGGGTTGCGACCAACGTTGATTTGCTTAATTGAGGTGTGCTCGAGCTTGGAAAGGGCAGATATATCGGTTATTTTGGATTCGTACACACTCAAGGTTTCGAGGGGGGTCAGCATGTGAATGTTGGACGAGTTGATGAGGGTTTTTAAGGACCCGTTCCACTCTGCTGGCCTCCTGGCAAGCTTGAGGAAGGGAATGGATTCAGGATCTTTCAATATCACATCTATCTTCCTCAGATCTTTTTTAATGAACATGGTGGTAGGTCCTCAGAGTGCACTAGTTTACGTCCTGTGGCACCTTAAATTTTGTATAATGTTTCACCTTTTGCTTGCTTTTTGAGAGGGAAATAAAATTCTCTCGTTTGAGTTTATATCCATAATGCTATCATCATTATGCCGTAAGCCAATGTGGCTGGCATCAGTCGTTTTCTTATCCACCATCCGGCCTGCGTCAACTTCGACCCCATTCATTTCCAACGATAGAGCCTCTCCAATCTCCCCCCCCCCCCCTCCTCTCCCTCCTCTCCCTCCTCTCCCTCCTCTCCCTCAGAACCTCATCAAACCCTCAATTCGACAAGCAACAATAAAAGGGTGCAGAGTCTACTTCCTAGGCTCCTCACACATTTCTGAAATATCCACGACCGATTCGGTTGCTTTGACATCCCATGTCAAACCTGACTGCCTCTTCTTGGAGCTCTGCCCCTCTCGAATTCAAATTATCCAGCCTGTCGACGAGGAGAAGCTCGAGAAGCGCAAGCAAAGCTTGGCAGGTTCTTCAACTATGAAACAAATCAAATTCCTCATGGAGAACGAGAAAATGGATCGTGGTGCTGCCATCGGTGCTGTCATGCTCTCCAAGATTCAAGATGACTATGCGAAGGTAATCAAGATAAACCTTGGCTCTGAATTTCGATCTTCTTACGAGTGCGCATCGTCCCAAAATCAAAACCAAAACCAAAACCAAATAAATCAAAATCAAAATCAAAAGCGATGCAACATCGTGCTCGGAGATCGTCCTGTCCAGCTTACCCTCCTTCGAACGTGGGAGTCACTGAATTTCTTCAAGAAAGTCAAGATGTTTTGCTTTTTGGCTCATGACATTTTCAATAAGCCCTCGGAGGAGGAGATCCGCAAGTTTATGGAGAAGGTCATGCGGGACTCGGACTTTCTGACCGAGTCGATTGCGGAAATGGCCAAGCACTTCCCCACGGTTGCTGAAGTTATTATTTCCGAGAGAGACAGATACATGCTCTCCAAGATTCACCAAACGATCGATAAACTGCAGCCAACCACGATGGTCTGTGTCGTCGGTTACGGCCACCTTGCCGGCATGTTTACCGAGCTCGAGCAGAACGCAGATGCCTACAAAGACCAACCTTCCTACCGAGCCATAATTGCTCAAACCTCCAGCACAAAGAAGAAAAAAGGTGATGAAACGTATGAAGATCTCCTTGATAACATAGTTCTCGTAGAGAACGGGCAATGTTGCCTGTTTTAAATGTTTTGCCCTTAAAAAGCTAATGTTTTTTTAAAAATCAACCCCCCCCCCACCAGCCAACCCTCCAAACTCATTCACGTTTGCACTGTTTTCCATATTATACGGTTGATCTAAGTTCAAATCGGCCAACCTCCTTTCCGCGTAATACTTCTTCAAATCAATCGCCTGCCTGTCCCTCGCAATGAAGTTCTTCAGCTTCATTAGCGCCCGAATCTCAACGTCCCGCACAACTGCGCAAAGCTCGAGCTCAACTCCCCCACCCTCCCCTCCTCCCACCTCCATGAATTTCGAAAATTCCCTCACGTCAACCTCGCCGCTTCTGTCAACGTCCAGCACACTCATCATCTCGTCCAATTCTTCCTCGCCAACGCTGTCACCCTTTCCAGCTGCCACCAGAGCCATTTTCAGCTCGTCCCTGTCGATCTGGCCACTGTTGTCCTTATCAATAATTTGGAAAACTTTCAGGTAAAGGTCGTAGTCGATCCCCACCCCGCCCCTTTCAACCTCCCCCTTCACACCAAACTTGTCGCTAAGGTGCGACTCGACGACCTCGTCAACTGCATCGTAGACAGCCATCTCGTTCGCTTGGCTCACTGGCTCTCCCATGAAGTCCCACACATCGTCCCGAAAAATCGTCTCCAGAAGAAACGCGTCCTTCTGCCCGAGATTCGCAAGCCTCAAAAACTGGAACATTGCAGGATCTGGGATCGCCTCCTTCCCCAACACACCCTCGTCGTTCACAAAGTCGAACTTTTGCACCGGGTTCAGCTGCAAAACGTCGACCTTATCATCATAAAAAACGTCGTCGGCCAAGATTGCAAACGACAGCTCCGCAACGGCCACGCGCTTGCTGTACTCCGGCACGAAGCCGTGATCAATCAAGTGCTCAGCCGCCGATTTCGGCCCATAATTTATCTTTATTTGTTCGCCCTTTTTCAAATCTACCTTGGCCTTGAGCAGCAGCGTTTTCGATTTAGATTTAGATTTCGAGTCACCAAATATTGTTTTTGGGCCCGCAGTGACTTCGTTGGCTTCCTTCTCGTCGCCGTAGTTGGCAAATTGGAGCAACGGAGAGAGGTACAGCTCGCCATCGGCGAAAACTGACTGGGACCGAGCGATGCAGAGAGCCCACTTGAACTCGTCCTCGGTCACGAAAGGTGCCAGAGCACTTGACTGGATAGAGTTGAAGTCGTCTTCAAGGTCGTCAAGTATGTCGTAAATCTTGTTTGTTGACGACTGCTGGAGGACCGACTGCTGTCGCTCGGACCAAAGGATTGGGAATTTGCGCATTTCGGGGGACAAGGGAGGGGGAAGGGACTTTACGAATTGGTTGGTGGTGGTGACCGACGAAGAATGCAAGGCGTCCAATATCTCAAGAGCAAGAACCCCATTGTTGCCAGTTCTTAACTCAAAATCTTTGTAAACGCTGTTGGCCGATGTTATTGTGCTTTCGTAAGGGATCGACAGGAGATTGTCGCCAGCCTTGAAGTTCTTGTCGGCGAAGATGCCATCAGGAGTGGTCTGATGGAGCCTAGAAGGAACATAAGCGTGAAATTTGCTTCGAATTGGGATGATATAGTAGGCATTGGTTGTTGAAAATAGGGTCAACAGGAAAAGGAAAGTTGACATTGGTGTCGTTTGAGGGTGTCGTTTGGGGTTTGAGGCGGGGTTTTGAACTCCCTGACCAAGTAATTTTCACCCAGATTTTCGCGCCATTAGCACCAATAAAGCAGATTTTCGTGCCATTAGCAAAATGAAGCGATCTAGGGGGGTCTCCCCTGCCCCACCAATACGACTGGCACAATTATTCCGGTCGACATCGACCTCCACAACGCCTTCGGCCAACAACTCCCCACCACAACCCCCACAATCATCAAAACAAAATCAGCTAGAAACCCTAGCCGCTACAATTTCCCATGTCGGCAACGGCGTCAATTCTGTTCCTTGGTGGAGCAAACAGGGCCAGCGCGCCCTGAAACGTTTCGGAGAGATGAAAGGTCGTATTGAGCCTTCGACCCCTCCAAATTCTGATCCAATGAATCAAATAAACCATCGTTTGCGGCAAGGGACCCTCACCGGCGTTTTCCTATCTGAATCACAAATAATGAATCAGTTTCAACAGCAGCAGCAGCAGCAGCAGCAGCAGCAGCAGCAGCAGCAGCAGCATCAACAACATCAACATCAGCAGCAGCAACACCACGATTCAAACAATAGCATTTTTTCAATGATGGACACAGACCCATCTGAAAGCCCAATGACCATAATCTGCGATGACCCAGGCAAACTTTGCCCTGTCTGCAACAAAGATTGTTCTGTGCATTCTTCTTCATCCAATCCCTCTTCTCTCACTACTCCACCTCCGTCTACAAACTTTTCAACTGAAACACAAACACAAACCCAAACCCTAACTGGATTGTGGAAATCCTACACGAGCATCCCAAGTTCACCGACGACCCCCCCCCCCCCAATACACAAGCCTCCTCCTCAACAATTTCCTCAGCAATTTTCTTCGCCGAGCCTAAATTGCCACTTTTGTGGAAGGTGGAGTTGCTGCGCAACCTCCTGCGAAGGTGTTTGCAAACGGACACACTGCCACTTTTGTTTAATCACGTTGTGGACAAGCTTTGGCGACAAGAACTTTTGTAAAGACTGTATCGGCTGACCCCCGCAAATTAGATTTAAGTTTTTTCCTACTTTTAGAAGATTCCAACAATTCTCTTCAATTTCTCAATGTCCTCAAACTTGACGTTTCCCCCGTTGCCCATTGCCGCCTCGATCAACCCCCCTCCCATGACCTCGTACAGTGCAACACACAGCCTGTTGTTCGCGGACTTCAAATCGGGCTTGTTCTCGCCCAGTCCTTTCAACGCCAGCGGGACCACCCACTTGTTGATCATGGCGGGTTTCAAATTTCCCACTATTTCGCAAAGTTTCACAATAGTTGCGACTCGAATCCTGATCGAGTTGTCACCCCCCCCGCTAGCTCGAGCCACAAGAGGCTGACACAGTATTTTGGCATCCTAATAAATTGAGTAGGAAAGGGTTAGTTGTAGCAGTGGTTCGCATATATTTCTCGTCTTCTTCAAGGCTCGCTCGCTTCGCTCGCTCACCATGCAGCTCACTAGAGTGTCCAGGCAGGTCTTGCTCAGCGCCACCAGCTTTGGCGTTTTGGCCAAATTCCCAACCAACGCCGGTAAAAACAGCGGCAAAACCGGTTCAAGTTTGTTTCCAAACACGATGATCAGCCTCTCGCAGTTCTCGAGGGTGAAAACGTTCACCTTTTGATTGCCATCTGCCAGTCTTTCGCTCAAGCGGTCAAATACTTGCACGAGCCGCCCAGAGCGAGCGATTTTGTCCGAGTGTTTCAGAGTCAGGTCAACAGCTTTCCCGACAGCTGTGTTTCTTTCCTTCCATTCTGAGCTCCTCATCGATTTGAAAATGTCTGGTAGCTGGTCGAAGTCTTTTTCAATTATGAGTGATGTGTTCTGCGCGTTGCTCTTGCCAACGATTCCGTTGATAAAGTCGAAATTTTCAGACCCCCCCTCTTCCCCGCCTCCACCTCCACCTCCACCTCCACCTCCACCTCCACCACCTCCACTACCACTCCCGTAACCCCCCTTCCTCTTCTCCCGAACCTTTGTGGGTGTATAGAAGTGCCCGTTTCGAACCCCTTGCTCGACCTTCGCGTACACGTCAGGCGGGAGGACCCTCCCCATTTTGGCCTCGCTCACGATCCCGCCCGCAAGCAGCAAGCTCGCTATTTCCCTGCCAAACTTTCTCGTGTCGGACGTCTTGTCTTGGCAGAACTGCGGCAACGCGCCGAGGAGCTTCTCCAGCTCGCGGGAGTTGGAGAGCTGCGAATCAATCTTCTCCACGCACTTTAGAATGTAGCACGCCGCTTTTGCTCGTACGGGGGGTTGTGTGTGGCCCGCGCTGCCGAGGAATGCGGTCAGCGCCCGTATCGCTGTTCCGTTGTCAATAACAGATTCTAGGCACGAGTTTGCGACTATGAATGTTATGTTAGTTTGAACTTTGTGAAATTCGTGAAATTCGCCTTCCAAATATTCGCCTTTACTTTTACTCACCTTCCGTCAAGAAACCACTCAAATCGGCCGCTCTCTTTAGCAGCAAAGGCGTCACTGCAACCACCTCTGGATCCATACTTTTCCCCATGCCGATCCACATATCCTCCAGGGTCAAGATCGCGTTCTTGCTGACGGCACTCCTCAGATTATCCACCGCCTTGATGACACTTCTCACTATTGTGTGCACATGGCCCTCTATTAAGTTTCCGTGGTGGATTGCAAGCCGTCTCACGCTATTCAGCGTGTGGAAAATTTCAGGCCACTCATCCGTCCCAATCCCTCCCAGCATCCTCTGCACCTCCTGCGTTGGGTTCGGGCTCGGCCTCAAATCGTCAGTTGTGAGATAGTCGTGGCTCTCAGCTCGCAGCGACGAGCTAACGTGCTCGTTTCCAGAGAAGGATATTGTGTTCTTTTCCAAAACTTTCGTGTCCGTTTGAGCCCTGTTCCGGTTCGTTCGGGGAGACTGTTTTGTGGCGTTGAGGGAAGATTGAGAAGAGAGAACTTTGTGTTGCGGAAACTCGTCATCGAGCGTGTACGACGAGCTGCCCTGTTCCTCCTTCTGTTTCTGTTCCTTCTTCTGTTGCCGCTCCAACCTCCTCCTTGTAGCCAAGGACACTGTTTGGACCTTGGCCGTGGGTTTGTGATTGTGATTATGATTGCTCCGGCTGCTATTATTTGAGCTTCCGCTTATTACGCCAACCAAATCATTGCCGTTTCCGCCGTCACCGTCGTCATCAAATCTCGAATCAGCCCCACCCCCGTTGTAACTCTCCATGGGCTTAATCGGCCGGTCTTCGTTACTTTGATCACCATCCAACGGATTCGGGTGAACGTCAGTGGTGTGGATGTTGGTCCTCGAGCCGTCGGACTTGTACTTCCCGACGGCGACGGGAGTGCCCGGTCCGTGGCCCGTGCCGCCCAATCCTCGCATGTTGGAGACCCCGGCGTTGGTTATCGAAATTTTCGGGCGAGATTTACGCTCGTCTGCGGTGTTCGCCGAGAGGGCCCGCCGTGCTTCTTTTCGGGATTCTTGCCGCTGCTTCAGTGCGGCCATATCGTTCGGGGTGGAAAATAACGACGAACCTTCAGTCTCAGTCTCGGTCTCGGTCCCGTCTTGAGTTTCCTTCGTGGGGGTGTCAAATTGCGAGTTGCGCTTCTTTTTGCCGGAGCTGTTTCGGATTGCCCTCGGCTTTTGATGCGACTCGTGTTGCATTTGCATTTGCTCCTGTTCGAGTTGGATTTGCTCGTGCGAGGAGGTGCTGTCTAAAATGTCGGACTGCCAGTCCGATGAGTTACTAACGTTCCCATTATTATTATTATTTTGGTCGTGATTTTGATTTCGCATGCTCACACTCATCACGGCCATATTCATGTTCCCCTCGAACGACCTGTCCACTTCTTGGGAAAGACGGGGAAGCATTTCGCCGAACGATTGAATTCGCATCAGCGTTCTGTCGCTCTCAGCCGCAGCAACCTTTGCCCGTAGCTTTTCCGGGCTCAGGTTGCTCCGCGTTGGAGTTTTATTGAAGTCGGGCCTGCGCCGAGCGAAGCGAAGAGCATTTTTAACGAAGCACGAGAGCAGCGAGCGAGCAAAAAATAGTTGAGTTAGGTTATTTCAGGTTATTTCAGTTCAAGCAATTTCGCACGGAGCTTCGCACTCTTCTGTCGCTCACCTTTTGTGATTGTACTCGTCGCTCGAGTCGGAGTTGTAATCAATTTCCAGTGTTGGGGAAATTGTAATGTTGGGGGGGCGCTCCCACTGGTTGTACTGGTACTTGTGGTGAAACGTTAGCTCGCCAGTGCGAGGCGAGATTGTGGGGAGGCTTAGCGACGAGTTTGGGCCGCCGACCATTAATCTAGAGCGAATTTCGTTTTCAATCTGTTCGGAATTTAGTAAGCCGAGGTTTTTCATCACGACCGGGACCTGTATTTCGTAGCCCAGGACGTGCTGCAAGCAGGCTGCGAAGAGGGGGGGGGGGGGAGCGAATGAGCTATACATATTCTTTGTGATTAGCTCGCTTCGCTTGCTGCTCACCTGCTGTTTCCATTGCTGCCGTTTTCAATTCGAAATTCGGAGAGTTGAGAATTGGCCCAATGTCCTGCAAAAGTCTCGCCGAGTCGAAGTCTAACTGTTGCTTGTTGGTCAGCAAGATGGCAACGATTACCAACTTGCAGCAGTTCTCCTGTCTCACAACGCTACTGCTACTGCTGCTTCTGCTACTGCTCCCGCTAAAATTGCTGATCTGGGGGAGCATGCAGCTACTTCCCAAGTTCTTGATCAGCGTATAGATAACATAATAGGAGCTCTGCCTGATTTCGCCATTCTCGTGACCTAGCTTGGTGGTCAAAAACGGCATGATAATGTCCAGAGATATCTCGAACACCTTCGGTGACTTCTCCGCCATGAGCTCCAGCAAGCTCAAGCTCGCCGATACCGTGGTGCTCTTCTCAGTGTCATCAGTTAGCTGGATTACCAGATCTAAGAACAGCGGGAGGAAGTGGCTAAGAGCATCCAAATTTCCAGCGTCCAGCATTTTGAACTTGTTTTGGATTTGGTTCAGCGCATCGGCCTTGCTTATGTTGCTGTTGAGCTTGTTTTGGAGAATCTTGATCAAATTCGGTGGTACGAAGCCGAACGTAAGCTTGTCGGAGATTTTTGTTGGGGTTGGGGTTGGGTTGGGGATTGGGATTTTGGATGGGATTTGGATTTGGGCCTGCTTTTGCTTTTGTTGTTGGGGCGGGCTCCAGCTGTCAGAATTTGCAGAGGACTCCAAGGAATCGGCCACAACAACGTCGGCATACGACTTGTTGCTAATCGTTGAATCCAAATGAATCCTAGGAGTCCAGTTTCGGTCCTCGGAAAATATGTGGGCACTATAATACTCGACCAAGTTGGCGTGAATGCCACCAAGCTCCGCTACTGTGTCCACAAATTTGTTCTTATTGGAAGTTGCCAGGTGGGCGAGAATGTCAATCGAAAGCTGCACAATCTCGTCCTTCACATCGCGAACGCGAGCAATAGTTGACTCGACCAGCCTCTTGTACAAAAAATCAGGATCTTCGGGAGGAATTTTTAGTAAAATTCTAGGAACTGTCTTCAAGCTGTTCAGCCTGACTTCGCACAAATCGTGCTGAAGTTTAGTTTAGTTTAGTTTGGGGTTAGTTTAGTTTTTATGTATGTGGACGGCTTGCTTACCTCCAATCCAACATTTACCAGTTCATCGACAAGGAACGAAGGAACGCTGTAGAACTCGCAGAACAACAGAATTGTTCGCATCACTTCGTCGTCAAGTTTGTAACTGTTGTTTGTTTATGTGTATAAATTTATTTAGCAGTATATTCAAATTGCTTGAAAAGAAGAAAACTCACCTGGATACGTTGATCATGCTCGAGGTGACGAGCGCAAACAGTGTGTCTGCATTTTCCCCAATTATTGGAATTGCTTCTTGCAGGAGATTGAGAATGGAAGTGCCAAGCTCGATAATGTTGGAATCAGTTGATGGGTGATCAAGGTTGTCGAGGACTGTAGAAATGGTCACAAAGAGCTTCACTCCGTTATTGTTTGTTGCTTCGTCAAGCGTATCTACATCTTGAAAGTGGTGCTGGATCGTTTTTATGGCGCTGGTTTTGTCTGACGCGGAGGGATAAGTCTGGAGAGCGCGGATAGCTTGATCCATTATTTTCAAGTTTTGAATATGAAGTGTTTAAAGTTTAATTTTGGGATGGGTGTTGGTTGGGGGGTGGAGGTTAAAGGGTTGGAGGGTTTGGGGGTGGGGGTGCGCGGTGCAGGGGATAAAAGAGAAATTCGTATCCAGAAGTGCGCACAAAATTCTTGTAGATATCATAACCAAAAAAACAAAAAATTTAAATTCCAAATGCGTTTCTTCACGTGGGTCGTGGCCTTAGCGACCGTAGACAGCAATAGCAACTCGCACCTATCTTCTGACATTATATTATCCATCCACAGACCTGCAAACAACTCTCGGATCTACAATGAGGCAAGTGGAAAGACTGCACATGTTGAGCTTGAGCTCAGTGCGGATGGAAAGTTGCAAAATTTGGAACTGACTTTGCAGGTGGATGAGGGGGAACTGACAACCTACAAGCTGAACGATGACTCTGATTTTCACATCATGGCCGATGTGCACAAGCTGATTCCTGGAAACAGGTCTGTGAGCGTAGCGCTGCGGGACATCCGTAATAGAAACATCGTTGCCATTGAGGAAATAAATATCCAGGTTGTTGACGCTGGGGTTAAGGAGAACCTGGTTGGAGCGGAAGTAGATGTCATGGCAAAAATGGAGCTGAACGGCGGAGAGGAGTGGAACCGCGAGGCGTATTTTGAGCAGGTTTACAGGTACAAGATTTGGAGCGCGGGGGGGGAGCTGGGCGCGGATTCTGGACCGGGAAGCAATGTGGAGGTGACGACAAATGTGCGGAGGCTCATCAGAGACGTCGTTTTGAGCGACGAATACTACGTGAAGCGGATCATTGATGTTCCGTGCGGGGACCTGACTTGGATGGAGATTGACTTCTTGGTGGAGAACGGAGTTGAGTATTTGGGAATGGACGTCGTGGGGAGCGTTGTGGAGGGGAACAGGGGGAGGTTTGAGGGGGTGAAGGGGGTGCAGTTCAGGTTAGCGAGCGAAGCGAGCGAGCCTTGATGAAGAAGAGAATATAATATTGAGCGACACACTAAAAAAAACCACTCGCTTCGCTCTTGCTTCATTAAAAATGCGCACAATCTCGCTTCGTCGCTCGGCGCAGACAAATCGATCTGGTACACGACGAGTTTGTGGAGACGAGAGAGGGAGACCTGGTGGTTATGAGGCATTTGATGTTCCACCTGCCGAAGGAAGACAACTTGGCAATTTTGGAGAAACTGGAGAATAGCAAGGCGAGCTACGCGATGCTAACGACTTACTTGAGAGCCGACGAGAACGAGAAAGAATTCGTGTTTGCAATGGGTCACTGGGTGAACTTGTTTCGGGAGCCATATTGCCTTGTAGATCCGGTGATTATTGTCAAGGACTACACTAAAGACATGTACATGGGGTTGTGGGAGATTGGGGGATTGGAGGGGGGGGGACTGAGGGAAGGGAAGGACTTTGTTAGGTTGCTGGAGTGTTGCTGGGGAGTAGTTGAGTGAATAAAAATATATTGTCTTTTATTTTAGGAGTTTATTCTCAAGAAATCTAATACCACACTTGTGGGTCCGTCTCCAGCTCCAGGCTCCTGGATGCACCGGTTCAGTAGCAGCATGCCCTCGTGGAGGATTCGCAATTCTGCCTCACTCGCGGGAGGGGTGGTCGGCGCCTTGCACGTCTTCTTGTGCTTCTTCCACGCCGATTTTTGACACTCGGCGGAGCAGAAGTAGCTGGTTTTGCACCGTGCGCAAGCTTTCGTTGTGGCGGTCTTACAGACGTCGCACTTGTGGGTCGGCTTCTTCAGCATGTCCTCCACCTCGACCAGCTCAGCCTTGTCGTACTTCATGTGCTTGATGAACGTGCAAGCGGTGTTGTAGGTGCCGAAGATTGACGAGTCGACGAACTGCTTGGGGAGGTGTTGTCGGAGGAGGGTGGGGAAGGGGGTGGAGGAGATGTGGGTGGGGGTGAGGCGGAGGATGTTTTGGATCTCATTGCACGCATTGAATTGGGGGTCTTGTGCCCATTGGAGGGCTGTTTCTGCGTATTTTGTGTCCTTAACGGTGAGGGAAAGTGGGTGTTTATTGATCATTCGAAGAGCAAGAAACACGAGGGAGTCGCTGTATACCTGGCTAAAGCAAGCAATGGCTCGAAGAAGTTCAGAATTGTCGAATTTGAGCACTTCACGCACCAACTCGTCATCGTGCTCATTGATGAACTTGTGGCAGTCTGCATACGATCGTGATCTGATCCATGTAACCATCTCAATCTTCCAATAAGCCACTGGTGCGTACAAGCGGCGCATCTCCATCTCACCCAACGAACGAGCTTCCTCGGGAGTAAGGGAGAGCAAGCCGATGATCTCAGCACAGGCTCCACTCCTATGGGCAATGTCGATGGGAGTTTCACCTTTATTGTCTCGTGTGGTGAGGGCCTCTGGATTCAAGCAAATCGAGTCCACGCCCACAAAGGCAAGAACATGTGTGTGTGTCTGAGCTTTCGCTGCGAGCCAATGATGTGGCAATCGTCCATGCTAATCTCTCTCATTAAACTTTCGTTTTAGCAATTTTACGTCACTATTTAGAATGGTTACTTGTACCGCGGGCCAATCACGCTTCTTGAGCCACTCGTGGTACTCATTTGATGCCATAATGCTTTGTTATTGGTTTGACGAAACGTGAATAGACATTGGAAATCCCAATAAAATGAATGCATGTGCACGTGATGTGTGTTAATTTTTCCAATTTGATGTGTTGATACTTGAACATCTAACAAATAAACATACGGGGTCGATCATTGTGCTACAGCTGACAGGCACTACCTTAACATCATTCATATAGAACACGGAATTGCGACACTACAGGAAAAAACTATCAGTGCTCAAATGGCCCTCCTTTGCAACTCTTTCGGGCAAACAAAACTCGTATTTTTGCCAAAGATCAGCGAGGCATGCAACGCTAAAATCTATGTGAAGCTCGAAAATACCAATCCTGGTGGAGGTTCGATCAAGGATCGTGTTTCGCTCAACCTTATAGAAACAGCTGAGAAGGAGGGCAAGCTCAAACCAGGTGGTACGGTCGTAGAAGGGACTGGAGGGAACACAGGACTTGGAATCGTTACTGTTGCCAATGCAAAGGGATACAAATCAATCTTGTGTATGCCGGAAGCGATATCCAAATCGAAGATTGCTCACATGCGAGCTCTCGGAGCTGATGTTCGACTGTGTCCTCCAGTTCCCCCAACTGACGATGCGCACTACGCAAAGATGGCTAAAATGCTCGGGCAGGGTGACAATACTTTCCACACCGACCAGTTCTTGAACTTGGCCAACATGGAGGCCCACGTGAAGACCACAGGTCCAGAAGTATTCTCCCAAATGGAGCAGATTGGCGAGCAGAACATCGACTGCTTTTGCGCCGCTGCTGGCACCGGCGGAACGATTGCTGGGGTGGGAAAATATCTGAAGTCCCGCGATTCGGCAATCCACGTTATTTTGAACGATTGTGATGGAAGTTGTTTAAAACGTTACATCGGCGAGGGAGAAATTCTCCCCCGCGATGGCGAGAGCGGCACCACAGCGGAGGGGATCGGATGCGGGCGGCTGACGGGGAATTTCGCCGAGGCGCGAAAGTACATCGACGGTGCGATCAGCATATCGGATGCAGAGAGCATAGCCGTCGCGTTCTTCTTGCTGCAACACGAAGGCATCTTCGCGGGCCCGTCGGCCGCTCTCAACGTTGCCGGTGCGATGAAGAATGCAATTTTCTTGCAGCAGAGTCGCGGAATAGAGTGCCCTGTCGTGGTGACCATCATTTGCGACGGTGGTGCCTCCTACCTAGAGAAGGCGTACAGTCCAACCTGGCGAGCAGAAAAAGGGTTTGCTGGCTGCGAGGTCATACCCCCTGGGGGAACCATTATGGACCTCCTCGACAGCGGCAACTATGTTCCAAAGGCTTCCGACGACAAGTTTGAAGGTCATGTTGGTGGTTCTTAAAAAGAGAACCCCCACCTTCCTGTATTAAAAAAAATATTCTAGATTTGATTTAGCGTTTTTTTAACTACTCTATGTTGGTTCTACTTGCGCGACATTTTGAAACCCCACTTCTTCTTCTTCTTCTTTCCTGAGCATCCAGGAGGCGGGGTGTCCAGCACAGCCTCCTCCCCAAATTCTTCACCTCCTCCCTTCTCCATCTCAACAACTCGAATTTTGTAAGTCGTCATTGGCTCCAGGAGATCCATTTTAACTTGAACGACGCCTTCCTCGCCACCGTCCTCTAATGTAACAGGTTGTCGACACCCCTCAGTTCCATATTCATCACCATATTTTACGTACTCCATGAAGAACTGGGAACTAGATACCGACCCTTTTGGAATTGAGATCGAAACTTCGAGGCTGTCGACATCAGCTGCTTTAAACACGGGTTTCGCGTATTTCATGGGTTAAGCGTGTGTGTGAGCGGGCGTACTCGCCTCTTTGGTACTATATCGCGAAAAAATAGGAATTATCCACAAAAAAAATCAAAAAATAAAAGAGTCCTCAAAACGCTCTCCCAGAACGAAACCAGAACAATTGGATCGCTCAATTTTTCTTTATCACTCACATATTACCCACATCACCACAAATTTGCAATGACATCGTCCCTACGTCACGCTCTAGGTCGATCCACCAATAATCGTTTCAAATCCTCCCTTGCGGCTTGCAAGCCTGAAACCTTCACTGTATCAAAGAAACGCCCTCTCCCACCCTCGAGACTAGAAGCTCTTCGAGCTGAACTATCACAAGAGTCGGCCAATCAACAAAAGTTCAAGACTGTGATAAAAAAAGTATCAAGTTCCCTCTCCACCTCCTCCACCTCCACCTCCGCCTCCGCCGCCAATCTCCGTGAGCTGTTAGACAAATACTACCACGCCCAGAACCAGAACCAAAACCAAAACCAACCTCCCACCCCAATCTCCCACATCACCGACAATTTCCACCGAGTTCACAACTACCTTCGCATATCTCTCACGGAGCGGTGCAACTTCCGGTGTCAGTACTGCATGCCGCCGGACGGTGTTCCGCTCCAAACCCCTGAGAAGATCCTCTCCTCGAGCGAGATTCTAACCCTGGCTCAGATGTTCACGTCATTGGGAATAACAAAAATCCGTCTCACTGGGGGCGAGCCCCTTCTTCGACCGGATCTAATAGAATTAGTCGCCAGCCTTGGTTCGTTAGCAAATGTGAACAGCATTGGCATGACCACAAACGGGCTAACATTAACAAGAAAGAAATTGATCAAACTGAAGGAGGGTGGTTTGACCGGCGTGAACATTTCCCTAGACACTCTAATTGACGAAAAATTCGTGGAAGTAACGCGGCGGAAAGGACTGTCCAAAGTTTTGGAAAACATCGACCACGCAGTAGAAGTGCTCGGGGGCGAGAACGTCAAGGTCAACGTCGTGGTAATGAAGGGCTTCAACTGCAACGAATTGGCCGACTTTGTCGCCATGACCAAGCACCGAAATATCAACATGCGATTTATAGAGTGGATGCCCTTTAGCGACAACGGATGGAGGTGAGCGAGCGAGCCTTTTTGGAACACTCGAGCGATGATCCACTACAAATCTAACCCCACTCAATTCGGTTGGCTCGCTTGGTTCGTTTTGCTCGTCCTTCATTAAAAATGCGCCCACAGCCACGATCGATTCTTCTCGTACAGGGACATGATAGAGAAAATAAAAGAGGGCGAGGGCGGGGGGGGGGTTGCACTGAGCAGGCTACCCGCGCACGACAAAAACGACACGACGAAGTGGTTCCGGGGCGGCGACTTTTTGGGCAAGGTTGGATTCATAACAAGCATGAGCGAAAATTTCTGCTCATCTTGTAACAGGTTGAGGATTACGGCTGACGGGAATTTGAAAGTTTGTTTGTTCGGAGGCGGGGAGGTTAGTTTGAGGGATGCGATGAGGAGTGATGAGTTTGACGAGAAGGATTTGAGGAGTTTGGTTAAGATTGCGTTGGGCGGGAAGCAGGCAGTGCTGGGAGGCCACGGAAACATGATTGGAATTCGTGATGCAAACGATAACAGGCCGATGACATTGATTGGTGGGTAAGAATGCTAAATTTTATACTATATAAGATAAGAACGTTGCTTAAAACCGGCTCCAAATTGTATTGCGAGCTCTTCCACTGCATGTAGATCAACATCTGGGTGTGAAACTGCTGTGAATGTGACATTGAGGGATCGTTGAATTGCTTTTGCGGCAAACGAGAGGACTTTATCGTGGGGATTATGGAACGGTGGAATGTGAGACCCAAACATGATTTTCTCGTAGACGGAGGGGTTAGCGCTGTTGAGATTGATTGAGAGGCCAGAAAACGCCGCATTGGCAAGAGACGCTGCCACAAACTCAGGGTCTTCGAACAGGCCGTTCGTGTGGGCTCTAATGGGGATGGTCGCGGGAAGTGATTCCCGCACCGCTAACACAGTGTCGAGTTCTAGGAGAGGATCGCCAGTTCCAGCAAAGCAAATTTCGCTCGGTTGCTGCTTGGTGGTCAAGTAAGAAGTTAAATCGCGGATTATTTCACTCGCAGGGATTGGTTGCGTTATTGCGTTGTAGCCTGATTCCTTTGGCATATGGAACATCGGTCCGCGGCACTGAATCAAAGAGAGTCCATGACAATGAGGAGAAACATTTATATACAGCACATTACCGAGTGAGTAAAGGGATTTCATTGGTTTTCGCAAATTCCTATGGTTCAGTTTATGCTAGATATATGTATGCTATATGCTACTGTAGCATATGACACATACAAACGCACGTGGGACTTGCAAGACTTATGGTTATATCCTGAAAAAAGGTTTCAAAAATTCTCTTGATTTTCTCTCGACCTGTGCACATGCTGTGACAGTACCCCAACTCAGTCTAAAGCACATAAATTCTCTGACCTGTGCACGTGCTGTGACAGAACCCTAACTCAATCTAAAGCAGACCAGCATTCGAACCACAGTTTTACAGAACTCAAACTCTCACCAATGTGCAAATGATGGATTCTCAATCCTCTGAAACGCCAATAATTTGCGAGGGCTGGCTCCGCAAGCGGGGGACGCAGGTGGGCTCTCGGAAGTGGGCCGAGCGCTATTTTGTTCTCCGGAACAACGAGCTTTCTTACTACATACGAAGGGGGGATATTATTCCCAAGGGGATCGTTCTGATGGGAGGTTGTGGGGTTGGTGATGTGACTCCACGCACCATAAACAACCGCAAGCTGTACACATTCAAGGTTGACCTTCCCGATCTAGACTCAAGCAGCCCCCCTCCCCTTCCTCCTCCAACAATAAACTCGCCCTCTCGATCCACCTCCTCAAATGTGGACGATGACCCCGACCCCCCAGACCCCCCTTCTTCCTCTTCCTCTTTCTCCTCTTCCAACGCCCCCGCAACCCCCTCCAATGACTCCCGCCACTCCTCCAACCCCCACGAAATTGACAAGAAAGCTCGCCGCAAGAAGAACATTCAGAAGGGGGCAAAAATCGCCGCCGGAACTGCCGGGGCGATTACAATTGGTGTGCTAACAGCTGGTGTTGGCCTCGCTGCCGGCCTTGCTGTTGTTGGCGTTTCGTCAGCTGTGGGTGGAGGGGGGGCGGTCGGTGCTTACAAGTACAACAAGTCGAAGAAAATTTACGCAACTTCTTTAATTGTTGGGAGTGAGGTGAGCTTTAATCCTACTTATATTCCATTTCCCCCTTCCCCCTTCCCCATTCGTCTAATTCCAACCCCAAAACAGTCATTCGAAACAGCCCAAGAATGGAAGGAGGCGATAGATGCGAGCGTTCTGTCTGCCAAGGTTGCGGACACAACGTGGAGCAAGCTATTTGGCGTAAACGGTCGATCCACCGCGCAAGCAATACTGAGCTCCTTGAATCAGCCTCCGACAATGTCATCAAACTCGGGCATCCAATCTGCGAGTCAGCGCTGGCGACCGGTGCAGGGGGGGTGGGCGAATTACATTGGATCTGGGGCGGGCAGTTTGCGAATATTCGAAGAGGTGAGCGAGCGAAGCGAGCGAAGCGAAGCGAAGCGAGCGACGGCTACATCCACTACTGAACTAACCCATTCAATGCGCCTCGCACCTTCTTCGCTCGGCGCAGGAGTCGGCGCAAGGAGGGGGAAGCAAACAGGAGTACGTGAGCGTGGCGGGCAGACCCTGCCCTCCGTTGAAGGCCCAGATTGTCCTTGATTCTACGCCGTTGAATGCCTTCATGTGTTTGATGAGCGAATTCAGCAGTCTGGATGTTGTGGCAGAAGCAACTAATCACAATTTCAGGTGAGCGTGCGAAGCGATGGAGCTTTGTGACAGAAAAGTGCGAAACTCCAACTAATTTTGGTCGCTCGCTCTCATTCTTCGTTGAAAATGCGCTCAATTTCGCTTCGCTCGGCGCAGGATTGTTGAGACAATCGATGAACACAGCGATATTATCGCCATGACCTTCAAACCACTTTTCCTGTTCCCTTCTTGGACCGCTCCTCGAGACTTCTGCCTCATGAGGTACTGGAAGCTCGACGACGACGGCTCCTACGTCGTGTGCTACGACTCGGTCACCCACAGAGAGTGCCCTCCCGTTGCCAACCACGTCCGCGGCCAGCTCCACTCCGTGTGGACGATTTGCCCTCGGAAGGACACGACGAACGGGGAAGAAATTTCCGAGTGCCTCCTCACCTACATTGTCCAGGTGGATCCGCGCGGCTGGGTTCCGACAATCTCCCCTCCCTGGATGAACCAGACGTTCGCGGACGCGTTCTCTGTCGCGGCGTTGCTCTCCGTCCTGGACGTTCAGGACGCCCTCACGCACGACAAGTTCGTCACCGCTCCCTTGGTGGGGGGGGGGAAGAATACGACTGCGAGGTTCAGCAACAGCGGTAGTAGGAGCAAAAGCAATTCTGGGAATTGCGTTGATGCGGTTTTTGGGAGGGACAACGACAACAACAACAGCAACAAGGTTGACGAGTCGATGTCCTACGACTATAACTCATTCGAGGCGCATCCGAACAGGCAAAATTCGACGGAGTCAATAACGTCGAGCGCAGGAACAGCCGGCCTTAACATCACAAACTTCCCCGAACCAATTCCAAGCCGCTACTGGTCGGACCCCGACGCCAACGCGTTTGTGGTCCGTGGCAAATCCTACAAAACGAACAAGAAGAAGATTAATGCAGGGAAATCGGTGTTTAGAATGTTGGCTGTGGACGTTGTGGAATCATCCGAATCGCTACTGATGGGTATGTGCTCATTGGCCGGCGAGCGGGTGCAGACTGCGCTGAAGAGGGAGAGAGACGGAGGTGAGTGAGTGAGTGAGGGAGTGAGTGAGTGAGTGAGCGAGCGAGTGAGCGAACGAGCGAACGAGCCGCTAGCAAAACTAACACCAATCCACTCTTTCGCTCGGCATAATGCAGGTGCGGCTGCTCCCCCCTTTGTCGTTGCGATCAACATTGCAATCCCAGGACCACCCATGTACTCGGTGGTCATTTACTTTGCCGTCGATGACATCAACGACATCACGGGGAAGGGCAGCGATGTTGAATTCTCGAAGCTTGCAAACGAGTTCTTCTTCGGCGAGAGCGACTCGTTCCGGGATAAGACTTTTAAGCTCATCCCGCACATAGTGGAGGGGAACTTTTTAGTGAGGAGGGCGGTGGGCAGCACACCGGCAATCATAGGGACGAAGTTGAGACAGACGTACGTGAGGAGCGACAGGTACTTCGAGCTCGTTCTAGATATAGGAAGCAGCAGTGTTGCGAGCGGAGTGGTCAGGCTGGCGTTGGGATACGCCAAAACGCTCATTGTGGACATGGCGTTCGTCTTGCAAGGGGATGACGAGACAACGTTGCCTGAGAGAGTCTTTGGCGTGGCACGGCTGAAAAACTTGAATTTCGAGGATCCACGATTTCGGTTTATTAATCCCTTAGGATTAGGGGGGTAATACAGGGGGTTTGGTACAAAATCTTTTTTGTTCTGTGTGTATTTACTGCAGCTCTCACGTCATGGTGAAGCGCGCCTTGAGGTGAACAAAGCCACAGTCAACTTTCACTTCCCGTCCGAACGCGACCTTCTGGTCGTTCTCGATCCAGCTGATCCTGAAACAAACGCGGCGTTCGACTGCCCGGTATACGCGCCTTCCATTGACAAGAACAGTACCGAGCCTGCACCAACAAGATCAAATTATTAACCCACGTGTCCGTATCGCTTTGCTCTCTGCACAGGCATGTTGAAGAAGACGGCAGCAGAACCCTTTCCTCCTCGATGTCCACTGATATAAACTAAAGTGAAAAAGGGAAAAAAAAAGTGTAGAAAAATATGTGGATTTAAAATTTTAAGTGTTTCAATTATATATCACCCAAGCAATGGCGGAAGTTGCTGAAAAAGAATCAGCGGTGACCATCAAAGGCTGCCCCTCCTTGCTCTCCCTGTTTTCGGAGAACTCCTTAGTCGCTTCACCCCCTTCGCGAACTGCAAAGCCAACCCCTTTTCTCAAGAAGGATCAAACGAACAAGTTCAATGAATCTTTGAAGAATTTGGGAGTCCAAGAGGTGGACGATGACTGGGACGATGTTGACGATGATGAGCTACCTCCCCAATCCGAAAACAACAGCTACTACAAAACCGCTTCCTTCGCGATATCGATGAGCCAATACGCGATGCGCCGAGCAGGAATAGAGGAGCAGATCAACAGTGGTGAGCTCATAGCTGTGTTCGCCCCAGGTGTCCCTCTCCTCAACCAGGTGAATCCGGAGATGTATTCTGACGAGGCCCAACTCAATCGGCGGAAAATAAAAAAGTCTAAGACGTTCCTCGACATAGTTGAGAAGTTTTGGCATACACTTGACCTCATTAAAAACGACGACGGGTCCCTGGAGAAAGAATCCTACTTCCTCTTGACGTTTAAGATCACCCTCCTCCTGGTCCCTCCCCCGATAAATTTACAAATTGCGCGGGCTAGCGCTGAGCAAGATTGGGAAATTGATAGCATAGACGGCAAGCTACGGCTGGCAAAATTTCAGTCCTGTATCTTTACGCTCGTGGATATTTGGGCTGAAACAACCAACCTCACCGAGTACACAGGGATTCTGCTACGACTAATACAAGGAATTACCATAAACGAAGAAAAGGAGCTTCGTTTCAAGCCTGACGAGCTAATCGTTTTCGACCAGTTTTTCGGACTTTTTGGTGGTTTGGAAGCAACAACGGCGCCAAAAACCAAAACGAGAGAGCGTACTCAGTCGGCTTTGGTCAAGGAGGCTGGCACAACCAAGATCAAAACTAAAACAAAAACCAACAATGTCCTTCTCTCACTCACCCAAACCAACACGTTCATAGCAAAGCTCTACAGCGAGAAAAGGAAGAATGACGAATGGCGCGCAAAAAAAAGGGGGGCAGAACAAAAACTCATTCCGTTCGACAAGTTCATCCTAAAATTTTTTCAAACGTTGCATGGAACGCGCGGCATAGCTCGTCGTCATTTGAGAACGTTTGTTGTGAGTGTGCAACACCTGGCTCAAGAACACCCTCGGATCGAGACTTTTCGAGTGGCTGCCGGTGTTCCTTCGCTGGTTGGTGAACACAACCACTCATTTTCACCGACAATCGTGACCCGATATATCATTCCTCTTTTTTTGCACTTGGCAAATATTCACCACAGCGAAGATGGAAAAGCAGGGAGGTTGGGGGCGTCCCCAATTGCCTCGTTTCTCGGGGACGGCAAGAACCCGATCCCAGTGTTAGGTGTGACATTAATGGGTCAGCTGCACTTGTTCTTGAGGGGAGTAATGTGGGCAGACAAAATATGTGCAGAAATCGGCAAAACGATTTGCGAAAATTTTGCTGTGGAGACCGGGGTGGTGGGGGGAGGGAAGGAGCTGTTTGTGAATCTGGAAAGAGCAGTGCTACACATGATGCCGACCTTCGAGTTTTTAAACAACTTTGGTGATATCTCGAGAAATACTGCTGTTCAACTGTTGCAAAATTGGGCAAGGAGGTTGAGAAAGGGGGAGAGGGGGGGGGGGGGGG
>BRYC01000678.1:12595-57525 GCA_030267985.1 Parmales sp. scaly parma | reverse complement strand
GTACACCCCCCCCCCCCAATCCACTCATCTCTGTCCTCCCCCCTTCCCCCCATTCCACGGCAACTAAAGTCCGAGGCAACTAAAGTGGCTCTTTCAATGATGTGCATAGAGAAATCTCCCATCAATCACAGCCTCCCCCAAACCACTGTGCAAGCGTCCAATGCTGAGTGCGGTTTTCCCCTCGACCTTCCAGGCCAAAAGCGTCGTGGGTCTGGTCAAAAGTTGCTCGCCCAGCGAGCCCTAAATTTGAACAATCGTCCGACGTCGCCCAAGAACTTCCCCGCCTTTCAAGACATTGATCAATTGGGAAGTGTCGGTTGGAGTGGGAGTCCTTGAGTGCCCTGTCATTCACTGTTTGTTCTGGGTTTGTTTTTTTCTTCTGGGGTCAGTCTCGTAATGAGAGGTCTGGGGGAGAACAAGTCATGACCAAGCAAAAAAGCACAATAAAAAAATCATATACATAACCACACTATTTTAAATAAATCTATTGCGGTTTGTATCCTTTAATTTGCACATGTTGTTGCCACACAATTTATACACCAGAGTTGCTGCCTCCTTACAAATCTCGCACCGAAGCAACATCTTCGTTGTACTCCCTAGCCTGCTGGACCTCCCTAGGGGTCATGTTGACTCTTGGATTTCCGTCGCTGCTCCTCAAAATCATTCTCTCCTGCCCCCTGTGGCTTCCCCCGTCCATGACCAGAGCTCCTTGTGACCTCTGTGACTGTGACCCACTCGACCTTGGCGTGGGCCCTCGACTTTGACTTTGGATATGCGCCGGGCTCGCCCCCCTGCTGCCCCCCTGGCTGTACCTTGGGCTCGGCTCTCTATACGAGTTCTGCTGTGGCTGTGGCTGCGGGCTGGGCTCTCTGTATTGTGTGACTGCCCCAGGGCTGGCCTGCCTGTAGGAGGGGGGCCTTGACCCGCCATTGCTCCTCGGGGGCTGGAAGCTGCTTCTGAGTTCTGCCACTTCTCTCTGTAAGTTGTGGATCATCTGGTCCCTCTCGTCGTTCGCTTGGTTGTTGCTGTGCTGTGTTTGCTGCTGAAACTGAGGCTTTATGTCATTCATCTCGGCTGTGTTGTTCAACGACCTGTGGCTGTTGCTGTTGCTCATTTGTTGGCTCATCATCTGCTGAGTCTCCCTGACCTCTCTCTCCTGCCTCGCGCTGTTCTCAACCGCGTACGCCAAACTCTTCTGAGCGGCCAGGGTTGCGTCGGTCACATTGCTGGTGCTGTCGATCATGTCGCCATCCAGACCGATGTACTGCGGGTTGAGCGGGTTGGTCACCCTGTTGGTTTTTATGCTGTGCTTCACGGTGTCGCTCTGGGCTCCGGCAATGTCCCCGACGAAGTTTGTGTTTCTGAAGTGCCGTCTGCTCTCGATGGGCGGCTGCATGCTGTGGGGCGGCTTCCACCCACAGGTGGCTCCCTCAATGTCCTTGGTGGTCAAACTGAAAAAGGGTCCGTCCCTGGGCGGAGGCAGTAGCCTCGGTTTGGTGTGCACCATGTCGTCCTTCACCTCCATGCCGTTGATAAAATGGACGGGCCTCAGCGGGTCAGTGCACCGGAACGACTTCTTTACCCCCTGCTCGTTTATGTCGGCCACGGCCATTATGTCCCTCGCCGGCCCTTCCTTCAGCACCCTCTTGTGCCGAGGCTTCCAGCCCGCATGAGCCCCCTGAATGTCGTTCACCTCGAAGTTCTCTCGCATTGGGAACTTGTACAAGGGTTTGCTCCGCGTGCCATCAATGTCGGCGACATCGAGGGTGTCACGCAAAAATTTCATAGGTGCCTCGACGGCAAGTGTGTAGGATGGGAGCTGGTAGTTGGGAACGAGGGGGTCTACTGGGTTGAGAGACCGCTGGTTTGTTTGGATTTGCCCCCTTGGTCTCGCTCCTTCAATGTCGTCACGCTTCAGAGTGTAGTCGATCGAATTGGTCTGCCTGTGAAGCGAAATTGGCTTCGTGCCAAAGATGTCGCTCACGTCGTAGCTGTTGGGCTTCTGTGTGAAGCGGTTCATCTTCTGGGTGGGAGCTGCTCCAGATATGTCGGAGATGTCATTCGAGGCGCGGGGTTGTTGCACTGTGAATTTCCTGTTGTTTGGGATGGAAGAGGGACCTTGAGATTGCAGTGACATGGTCTGAGGGGGGGCAGAGAGGGTAGAGGGGAGGGGTTGGGACAGGGGTGAGCGATGTTGTGTTAGCAATGAAAACTACATATTATATGGTGGTCATCATGAACAACCATCCCAAAACCTTGCCATCAGGAAGTTGCCGGAAGTTGCGTGACAATTGAGACACTCTTATACTTGGAATTAAAATCATACCTGGAACCTGTCAAAGTTTTGATCCCCTAGAAAAGCCATAATACTCGCTATTGTTCAAACTACGAGAAGTTGTTGGAGTTAATAAACACAATTTTTTTTTTAACTGAATTTGAGATTTATCAGACAACCATCCCACCCCCAACCTTCTCTTCTCCCCAACCAACCCCCAATTATAAAGTCCCATCCTATCAATCTTATATTGGGCATAAAATGAACTCGATGAACTCTCTCAACGAAGCTATCCAGGAAGAAGATGCCATAATCCACAAGCTCGAATCGATCAAGGCGAAGTGGTACTTCGACATGGACTTCTCGGCTGGCCCGGAATCGCTCTACAGGCTAAAAACCTCGCCTGCTAGCTACGACAGTGAAGTCTCATCCACCATCAAGTGGCTTCGCCCCCACGAGTTCTGCGACGACCCTGACTACTTCAAGTCAACGGTGAAGACAGGAAACATAGAATTTGGCAACTTGGACAACCACTACCTCAGCTCCGCAGTTGCTATCATCACTGCGAACCCTGCTCCGCTAATTGAGGACCTTTTTGGAAGTGGAATTGACGACTTCAAACGATTCGGAATTTACACCTGCAGGTTCTACAAGAACGGAGAGTGGCGGGACATCATTACGGATACTAGGTTACCTTGCGCAATGAAGAGCACGGCGATTAATGGGCAAACTGACAAGGCGTTGGATGTTCCTGTGCCTGTTTATTCTCGCTCTGCAGACCAGAACGAGATGTACATGCCCTTTTTGGAGAAGGCGTACGCCAAGTTGCACGGCAGCTATGAGAGTTTGTCGCGAGGTAGCATTGCCGAGGCGCTGGTTGATTTGACTGGAGGGAGCTGCAACAAAATTGCTTTGGACAGCGACCTTGTGAAGATCAAGTGTGAGGATGGGAGGTGAGCGAGCCTTAAGGAAGACGAGAAATATGCACGAGCTATACTATACTACACTACTAAACTAACCCACTCCACACCACACCACACCACACCGCACTCGCACTCACACTCGCAGTCTGTTCAACGAATTCAAGAAATGCTTGGAGAGCGACTACGTGTTGGGGTGCAGCAAGAGTGATACTACCAAGGTGGTGGAGGAAGACCAGGAGACGGGAATTCTGAGAAACGTTGGGTACCCGATCGTGGCGTTCAGGACTGTGAAAGCCAGCACAGGTGAGATTAAGATGGTGCAGTTGAGAAATCCGTGGTCGACGGGGGACTGGGAGCACGAGTGGGGAGCGAACAGCGACAAGTGGGACGACTACCCTGAGGTGTTTGCCGAATTGATTGGGAGCGATGAGGAGGCCAAGGCGTTCGAGCCCACGACCTTTTGGATGGAGTTTGACGACTTCTCGACCGTCTTCAACAAGGTGTACGTGGTAAGCTTGTTCCCGGACGACAAGTTCAAGCAGTACTGCATCAACGGCGAGTGGGTTGGGAAGACGGCTGGCGGGAGCAGTAAGGTTCAAATTGGGGTCGACAATCCCGAGAAAACGGATTCGTCGTCGTCTTCGTCAGGAGCCAAAACAAGCACAAGCACAAGCACAGGCACAGGTAGCAACGACGAGATTGGGGGGGCGTTGAGGAGTCTGACGACCGTGAAGAAGGATCTGGATGCGTACTGGTTCAACAACCCGCAGTACAGGGTGACGCCGAACATGATGTCCGGAGGCAAGCGGGGAAAGCTGCACGTGAGCTTGATGCAGCAGGACAGAAGGATCAGCAGCCAGCTGCGGAACAATTACCCGATAAGGTGAGCGTTGAGGAAGACGAGAATGCGAGCCACTACGAAACTAACATTGTTCCATTCAATTCGCATTGGCACCTTCTTCGCTCGGGCGCAGCTTCGAGGTTATCAGACACAAGATGGCAATTGCTGGAGACGAGTCGTTTCCTCGCAGCTGGGAGCTCCAGGACGGGAGCGGCATCTACGCCGACAGCAGCACTGCGGTGCTGGGGAACGACAAGCTTCCGCAAAGGGAGGTGAGCGCTGTTGTCGAAGTAGACGCCAGCTGCACGTACACAATAGTTGTTCATCCGAACCAGAAGGGCAGGGAGGGCAAATTCAACCTCAGGTTCTTTTCGGACTGCGACCTGGTTGTCGAGCAGGTGCCGGAGACGAACAGCTTGTACCTGCCTGGGAGCTGGGACAAGGTTAGCGACAGGGACACGGCCGGAGGGAGCTTGAAGGTGTTCGACGAGAAGGGGAAGGACAAGGGAAAGTGGGTCAGCAACCCCAAGTGGTGCCAGAACCCGCAGTTCTTGCTGAGCTGCGCGAACGAGAAGCCTGGCGATCCCAAGTTTGTGGAGCTAAAGCTGGTTTGCAGGAGGACAGACAGCGGAAAAACGAGTAAAAAGTCCGGAAGGGCCAGCAGGGAGGAGAGCAGGAAGAGCAGTGCTCAGGCCATGGAGAAGCTGATCAGCATTGGCATGGTGTTGTGTAAGGCACCCATGAGTGACCAAGACGCCAAACTCGCTTCCCAGCGTCGCAAAAAGGCCGACGCAAACACCAACGCGTTGGGGCAGCGCCTCCCAACGAAGGAGAGCTCGCTACTGAACCGCCGGAAAATAGAGGAGGCCAGGGAGGAGGAAAAGAACAATGATCCGGCGAACAACAGCAACAACAGCAGCAGCAACAACAACAACAACAACAATGAGGAGGACATGTACGAGGGCGAGGACGACGTGGGCGAGCTGATGCCCTTGGGCGGCCCCAAAGGCGGGGCAAAGGGGACAACTTCCTCGGCCGCGAAGAAGGAAACCTCCAACGCCAAAGTGGGCCAGTTCCCCGACAGGAAGATCAACGTCGAGAAAAAAGAGTGGTCGGTGAGCAGCAACTACAGCCTACCCGACGTGGCGACGCTGTTCTTGAAAATTGACCGGGCAACTCTCAGCGACGGCTTGCTGGTCATTCCAAGCATGAGCGAAAAGAACCAGAAGGGGAGCTTCACTCTGGAGGTGCACAGCGACTACATGATCAAGGCGGACGAGCTGCCGGAGAGCAGGAGCAAGACTGTCAGCGGAGAGTGGGGGGAAGGGAGCAACGGGGGCTGCCACCTGCACCCCACTTGGGCTCGGAATCCTATTTACCTGCTGAGCTTGGGGAGCACGGAAAGGTGCAGGGTCAAGATCAGCCTGAGCAGGAGCGAGAAGGCGTGGAAGAACAACTGCAGGAAGGACGGCGTTGGGAACATGATTGGGTTCTACCTAATGGTTGGCAAGACGCCAAATAGAGGGGGGGGGGAGATTATTCACGAGGGGAGGAGCTGGAACGAGAGCCCGTTTGTCATACACCACAGCATTAGCACGCCAGACAATTTCTACTTGGATCCTCTGGGGGACGAGACGTACGCGATTATGCCCACGACCTTTGAGCCAGAGAAAGATGGGAATTTTTTCTTGTCCGTAGTTACAGAGGCGGACTTCACACTCAAGAGTGGTGGGAGTAAGGACAAGAGTTGAGAGAGAGAATGATTTTTTTGTTGGTGGTAAATGTTAGACTAATAAAGCATTTGTGACAGGCTGTGGTGTTCGTTATTTTATGCATTTCAAGCTCCAGGCTCCTGGATGCACCGGTTGAGGAGGAGCATGCCCTTGTGGAGGACTTGCAATTCTGCATTACTCGCGGGAGGGGTTGTTGGGGGTTTGCACGTCTTCTTGTGCTTCTTCCACGCTAGTTTTTGGCACTCGGCGGAGCAGAAGTAGCTGGTTTTGCACCGGGCGCAAGCTTTCGTTGTGGCGGTCTTACAGACGTCGCACTTGTGGGTCGGCTTCTTCAGCACGTCCTCCACCTCGTTCAACTCAGCCTTGTCGTACTTCATGTGCTTGATGAACGTGCAAGCGGTGTTGTAGGTGCCGAAGATGTTGTCATCTACGAACTGTTTGGGGAGGTGTTGTCGGAGGAGGGTGGGGAAGGGGGTGGAGGAGATGTGGGTGGGGGTGAGGCGGAGGACGTTTTGGATCTCTCTGCACGCATTGATATGGGGATGCTCAGCAAACTGGAGGGCTGTGCCGCTTTGGTCGTTTTTAGTGGTGAGGGAAAGTGGGTTTTGATGGATCATTCGAATCGAAGAGCAAGAAACATGAGGGAGTCGCTGTATACCTGGCTCTGCTGAGCAACATGTAGAAGAAGATTAGAATTGTAGTGTTTGAGCACTTCATGCACCAACTCGTTATCGTGCTCATCGATGAACTTGTGGCAGTCTGCCCACGATCGTGATTTGATCCACAAAACCATCTCACCACACCAATAAGCCACTGGTGCGTACAAGAGGCGCATCTCATCACAACCCAACGAACGAGCTTCCTCGGGAGTGTGGGAGAGCAAGCCGATGATCTCAGCACAGGCTCCACTGTTATTGGCAATGTCGTGGGAGTTTTGCCTCCTTCCTTGTCTCGTGTGGTGAGGGCCTCTGGATTCAAGCCAGTCGACAGCACGCCCACACTGGCAAGAGCATGTGTGTGTGTCTGAGCGCCATCCAATGATGTGGCAGTCGAACATGCTCATCTCTCCTAGTACTTTCTTTAGCAAATCTATGTCCAGATCTGGGTGAACCATGGATTTTTGTACTTCGGGCCAATCACGATTCTTGAGCCACTCGTGGTGTTCATTTGCAGCCACGTGCATTCACAATTTTTCTGGAGGTGCTCAATTGCGAAGGTGCGTGTGACTTTTTTTAATCTTGTCAAAATTTTCTAGTTTTAGAGTTTCTCAAGAACACTAGACATCCTCCTCCCAGCCACCCAAGAACGTGTTGCCTATCTGAAACCAATGTCACAACGATTGATGAACACAATCTCTAAAACAGCTGCTGTGGCGGATTCAATTCGTCAATCTCTAACCAAAACATTCCCAAAAGCAGTTTTTGTGAACGTACTGAACGAATCCGCAGGTCACAATGTCCAGGCTGGATCAGAAACACACTTTTCTGTAGTGGTCGCATCTGAGGAGTTTCATGGGTTGAATCTGATAAAACGACACAGGTTGGTGAACAAAGCACTGGAGACTCAACTGTTGGAAGGCGTACATGCACTCAGAATAAACGCCAAGACATTAGAAGAGTTTGAAAATTTGGATAAAGAAAAATTACACGGTCACCCACCGTCTTGCAGGGGTGGTGGGGTTTAGTTTGAATTTGAATAAGAGGTTTAAGAGTTTAGTTTTCCATTCTCAATCCAACACACACTAATTTCCCAGCCTTTCTTTTTATTTTTTGGTCAGGTTGTTTTTGGCAAACTTCCTGGATACTCTGACCTTGTTCATATCCTTGGTGAAGCTCATCCTCCGACTTGTTTCAATGGGCAAGCTTCTGTAGAATTCGTCACTCCTGTTCCTCGTGCTGTATGGCGACCTAGGCTGTGGCGCCCTTAGCACCCTCAATGGGTCGACTCTTCATCTTACTCTTCCGCCCCCCGCCCTCCTCCTGCGCGACTTTCCTTCGCATCGGAGATTTCTGAGATTTCTCATGCTGCCACTTGACAAGGCCTTGGCCTTATAACGCTCGAGATGGAGGAGGACAACTGAGTCATGAGGGTGGAGTTTGAAGCATTGATATTTCGCACAGGCGTTGTCCCTGATGTTGGTGAGGGTGCGGTAAAGGCAGTCCCTTCTTCTGCAAGCTCACCAGGGTGTAGTCGGCCATCAGGGTGTGTGTGAGGAAGGGACATTTTGGAATTTTCACCATTTGCTCCAACCCGGTTCGTGCGGTACAGGCCTGGGTAGGTAGGTGTGCTGGATCGTTTTGAGGCTTGGTGAGCAGCAGAAGGGTCGTGAGTGGATCTGGTGGGGCCTCAAAGTTTTTGTTTTTAAATTTGCCAAGTGGCGTGGGAGAAAGGGGGAGGGTGCTGGGTTGCCAATAACTATACGGCGGGACCCTATACGTTTGAGTGAGCCGGCGGGAAGATTATTTTAAGATTAAATGAGGAAGGGGGACTGTTCTAGCTGAATTTATGTTTTACTTTGCTTTTTTCCGGCTACAGACATAAGACCAAAAAATCAGAATTGCTAGCATTTCAGCAAGACTCATGCTAAAGTTCCTGTCTCTCCCTTTCTCAAGCAGCCCTGCACAGCTGGCAGTCTCCAACTCTGAGTTTCGCCAGCTCGCCAGCACTGCAGAACAAAATTTGTACAACATAGCCTTCCAACCAATCTCGGATCTCTACACTCTCTCCTTCTTCGACACAGAAACCACCAAGTTCGATGATACAGATAAACTTAAATTCCTCCACACTGTCAAATGCACCCCCAAGCCCCAAAAACCCTCTTCGCCTCTACCCACATCTAAAATCCCCCTCGTCCTGCTCCATGGGTACGGCAACGGCATCGGTTACTTCTCCCGTATGGTCGCGCCCCTTTCTGACCGCTTCCCCTCCGGCGTTTTCGCAGTGGATCTTCCCGGCTTTGGCCTCTCCTCCCGTTTCCAAGGGTTTCCCCCCACCTCCCCTCCCTCCTCTTCCCCTTCGACCGTTTCCAACGTGAAAGCCGCCGAAGACTACTTCGTCGACGAGCTGGAGGTGTGGAGAGAGAAGAATAAAATTCCCAAAATGGTATTGTGTGGCCACAGCCTCGGGGGTTATTTATCCGTAGCGTACTGCGAAAAGTACCCCGATCGCGTAGATAAGGTGAGCAGCGGAAGTGACCACACTATTAGTTTTTTAGTGAACTTGGAACCAAACTCAGCATTATTACGCAGCTCGTGCTCCTTTCTCCTGTTGGCGTGCCCGAGTTGGACCCTGAGGAGGAGGAGAAAAAGATGAAAACGATGAGTTGGAAGTTCTTCTTGGCGATCAAGACTTTTCGGAGACTGTGGAACATGAACGTCACTCCAATGCAGGTGATCAGGGGGATGGGCGAGGAGAGGGGCAGGGGAATTGTGGGCGGGTATGTTGGGAGGAGGCTGAAAATCGATTGCGTGGAAGAGCGAGAGGCGCTGACTGATTATTCCTACGGTATCAGTATGCTGCCGGGGGCTGGGGAGTTTAGTTTGCAGCGGTTGTTGCAGGCCGGAGCATACGCGATCGTTCCTTTGAAATCACGAATACCAAAGTGCGAGGTCGAGGAAGTTAATTTCATTTACGGGGAAAGAGATTGGATGGATTATACGTGGGGGCTTAAAGTGCGAGAATTTTTGACAGCGAAGCGGGAGGGGAAAGGTGGTGGTGGTGGTGGTGGGGTGAAAAACGCCAACGTCTACCGGGTGAAGGAGGCTGGCCACCTCCTCGTTCTAGAGAACCCGCGCGGCACTGTGGAGGCGATTTTAGATTCAGTCTTCGGGAAGCGAACTGACACAGTTGGTGGGACTGATAACGAATTTTACAACAAGTTTTGAGAGATATTGGTTTGGTTTGAGTTTTTACTTTACTTTACTTTACTTGAGTCCTAACTCTACGCTATAACCGATTACTACTTTGAGTTGTTGCGCTCCTTCATAATAAACTTCTCAAGCACAGACCCCTCCAACTTATCACAAAACTCAACAGTCATAGCTTCACTCTCAACCTTCTGGGCAAGGCCTGGGGACTTTCCGCACCACCGAATGAAACCTTCAATGTTGGCTTTCTTCCCTTCTACATACAGCTCAGTTGTTTTGCCATCTTCAAGCTCAGTGAGAGTTCCAACGAGAGATCGAAAATTGCTGGCCTCGTTGAAAATTGAAGCACGGTAGTAGCCGCCCTGGACGCCATCGCCTCGGACTGTGATTTTGCAGGAAACAACGGGCGAGGAGGAGGGGGAGGAGGAGGCAGAAGAGAAGAATGTGGTTTTTTTCATCGGCGACATCGGCGACATCGGCGACATCGGCGACATCGGCGACATCGGCGACATCGGCGACATCGGCGACATCGACGACAATACTGTAAAGCTTAAAACACGTTGTGACCACACCAGGCCGAGGAGGAGGAGCAATTTGCATGCCATCTTTGATGATAAATTCCTAAATGAAATTCGGAAACAGTTCTTAGTTTTGTGCCAAACGTGCCAAATACACACAATTTTGCACCTGCAAACACACACTGTGCGAAGGAAGAAGGTTGTGCACCAAGATGTCGTTAATTAGAGTATTTTGTTTACTCTTCTTGATCGAAATCGAACAAACATTGGCATTTGTTGCCAGCACAACCCACACAACCCACACATTCATAAATACTTCTCGACAAGCCAGTGTAGAAGATTCACAACCCAATGCAAAATCCAACGAAGAGGAAGTTTCACAACTGTTAGAGAAGGCTGCCCAGCTCCGCCGTGAAGCATCAACTCTTTCGTCTACCCTCCCTGCTGAAAAGGACCCCTTTCCCCCCCCTGTCACCCCACCCCCAACAATCCTCATACTTGGAGCAAATTCTCCCCTTGGAGCCAAGCTTTGCAGAGGTGAGTTTCATTCCGTCTCCGCTCGCCTTGTGACAGAAGAATGCGAAGCGAGCCGCATTAGATGTGACTAGCTCGCTTCTGGCTCGCCAGCAACACCACACTGAACTAACACAGTCGTGCTACTTTTAGCCATCCTCCGCTCCAGCAACCCTAAGCACAAGGACACAAAGCTTGTCGCAGCTTGCCACGACGTCAGCGAAATTTCCTCTCGTGGCTATTCTCGCCTTTCCTATGAGGTTGGTGCCGAGGACGGCGTTGGCTCAATAGGGGCCGCTTGGTCTGACGACAAGAACGCTCGATTCGAGTTCGACCCCGCCACAATGGGCTCGTACAATCTCCAGAACATTCGAGTTGTCGAGTGCGAGATCCTGGATCCGAACCAGGTGAGCGAGCCTTGATGATTAATCGAGCGATCAACATTCTAAACTAACTGCTCGTTTTGCTCCTGCTTCACTTCGCTCGGCGTCGGCGCAGCTCTCCGCGGTGATGGTCGATTGCGATATGGTTGTCTTTGCTGCTGGGGATTTCAAGAACAACAAACCTCGCGGCGTTTCTACCTTTTCGCCGGGCCTTCTTTTCCGCTCGATTGTCGATGTGAGCAAGGGCCGCGTTGAGGTCGAGGGGGTGAAAAACGTGCTCAACGCGATTGTGGGTGAGCGCGAGCGTCGGCCAAAAAATCGTGTTGGTCCTGAATTCATTTACATTAGCCCGGATTTGGAGTGTTTCGACGATTTTCCCACTACAAGTCAAAGCTTCAAGGAGATCAAAAGTTTAGGTGTGGAGATTGTGTTGGGTGACAAGAGGGTGAAATCAAGCGTGGTGGAACTAGCGAAATTCGACGACAATTTCAACGAGGAGGGGAAGGACATTTTAGTTCACGAGGTGGAAGAGGCCGACCAGGATGGGAAGTGTGCCAAGCGCTCTATTAATCGATCCGACGCGTCCGCATTTCTCTCAGACGCCGTTTTTGACCGCTCATTGACCGGCAAGAGGACCAAGGTGTGCACGATGGATAAAATGTCTATAAACGAGTCGCGGAGGAAATTCACGACGACATCTTTGCTCTCTCTTGGCTCGCTAATGGGAGTGGGAGTTGGAGTGGGAATGGGATTCCCGGATGGAGCGGAAGCTAAGGAAAAGGGTGCCGACCCCTCGTTAGCCTACAAGTCCCTCAAATTAGCTCTGGTAGAGATGCAAACTGCAAAGAAGTACAAGGCGAACCCAGCCAAGTTAAGAGAATTTCTCCTGGAGGAAGCTCCAAATATGGCAACCTTTGAACAGTCCTCAATAGCGATCCTCTCAAGCGGGAAGCTGGCAAGGTGAGCGAGCGGAGCCACATTCACATCCACATCCAATCCACATCTACTACTAAACTAACCCACTCAATACAGCGAGGACAAAAAATCGATTGGAACAATTCGAAGCTACGGGAGTGCCGCTGACGTGATGATCATGTTTGGCGGGCTTAAATCAGAGCTGGACAGCGAAAACACCTCCCTCAAAGACGTAGACAAATTTCTCACTCTTACTCTCGATGCGCTCCAAGAAACACTCGTATTTGCAAAAAAAGCCGAATAAATAAGATTAATAATGATGATGATTAGGTGTAGTTTTTTAAACATTTTTCTACTTTTTATTACTCCTCGCTGACGGAGGTCTTCCTCACACTGTCGCTGTTCACTATCTTATTCAGGTCAGCAAAGCATGTTCGCCACTCCAAGCTAATATACGTGTGCATCAGCTCCTCCCCCGCCTTGATGTCCCTGTTAGCATAGATCTCGAACCGGTCTTCGTCGAAAAAACGGACCATCCTTGTGTTAGCGGCCGATTTCTGCGAAGAGCGAAGCGAGGCGCATTTTAAACGAATCACGAGAGCAAGAGCAAGAGCAAGAGAGGGTTAGTCGTTTCGCACTCTTCTGTCAAAAGAGCGGAAATGAATAAACTCACCTTGTCGGTATTATAGTAAGCAGCGCAGCCGCTTCCCATCGCCCAAGTTGTATTGGGTCGCTCCGTGCTCCATGTAAAGATGAATTCACATTGCATCCCGTCGAATCCTTCCGGAAGTCGCCTCATGGTGCCCTTCTCAATCATGTCACCCTCAGAGAAATCAATCTTAGCGAATGCGCCATCAAACTCTCCAGTCGCGGGAGTTGAGAAAGTCGACTTCCTGGTTACCACGTTGGAGCAGTCGATTTTGGCTGATGTGGGAAGATGGGAGGGAGAGAAAGGGTTAGTGAGATAATGATGATGATATGAGCCATTCACAAAATGTCGTACGTTTGATAATGGAGCCACGGATCCCTTTGAACCCACAGAAAGAGGATGGTTGGTCACTGGTCACTTACTATTGGAATCAAGAATGAGAGGCATTCTATCAATTTGGCTTCTTTGTGAGGCTAAAAGAAATTTGACAAAAGTCGAACTTGAATATTTTTTACAACGTCCTGAAAATCAACCAACCCATTTCACCCTCTAACCACGCCAACAAGTAGCCATGAGTGGTGTCTCCGTATTGCAACATTTTGAAGCGTACCAAAAGGCTCGTGTGAGCTTCGTACAGGTACCTAACAGTTTGGAGTTGAGAGTTGCATTAACAATAACTTGTCGACTGTGTGTGGTTGGTCTTCATCCCATTTCATCCTCTAACCCCCATTTTCTTTTCACCCCCTCCATTCCTTCCCCATTCCCCATTCCCTATTCCCATTCCCATTCCCATTCCCTACCCCCACCCACCAGGCCGTGGCTGAAGCTGCCACTCGCCCACAAAACATAGAAGTGATGCAGAATGCAGGCGTGATGCAACTCCTCCGGCCTCTCCTCCTCGACAACGTCCCCTCAATCCAGCAGTCCGCCGCCCTTGCCCTTGGTCGGCTGGCCAACTACAGCGATGACCTTGCCGAGGCTGTGGTCGGCAACGAGATCCTTCCTCAGCTTGTTTACTCCTTATCCGAGCAGAACAGGTTCTACAAGAAGGCCGCCGCGTTTGTCCTCAGAGCCGTGGCGAAGCACTCCCCGGACCTGGCCCAGGCCGTGGTTGACAGCGGAGCCCTCGACGCGCTGGTCCCGTGCTTGGAGGAGTTCGACCCCACAGTGAAGGAGTCCGCCGCTTGGGCCATTGGGTACATTGCGCAGCACACCGCCGAGCTTGCCCAGAACGTGGTTGACGCCGGCACCGTTCCCCTCCTGGTGCTGTGCATTCAGGAGCCTGAAATCACGCTGAAGAGGATTTCTGCATCTGCCATGAGCGACATTTGCAAGCATTCCCCCGAGTTGGCCCAAGCGGTCGTTGATGCCGGAGCGGTGGCCTACCTGGCCCCGCTGATCGTTCACCCCGACGCCAAGCTCAAGCGCCAGGTCTGCTGCTGCTTGGCCCAGATCGCCAAGCACAGCGTTGATCTCGCCGAGGTCGTGGTGGAGGCGGAGATCTTCCCCAATATTCTCAATTGCCTAAAGGACAATGATTTGTTTGTGAGGAAGAACGCGGCCACCTGCATCAGGGAGGTCGCCAAGCACACACCCGAGCTTGCCAAGTTGATTGTCAACGCTGGAGGGGCCAGTGCCTTGGTTGACTACGTCAGCGAGGCCCAAGGAAATGCCAAGCTCCCAGGAATCATGGCTGTCGGCTACATTGCGGCGTTCTCAGAGACGCTGGCGCTCGCCATCATTGTGTCCAAGGGCGTTCTTCCCCTCAGGGAGGCGCTGGTCGCCGAGCCGGAGGACCACATCAAGGCGGCCAGCGCCTGGTCGCTGGGGCAGATTGGCAGGCACACCCCCGACCATGCACGGGCCCTGGCGGAGGGGGACGTGCTCAGGCATTTGTTGGCTTGTATGGTGCACGAGGCTAGCTCGGACGATTTGAAGACAAAGAGCAAGCGCGCGCTGAAGGCGATTCTGGCAAAGGTAAGCGAAAAGCGAAGCGAAGCGAGGGCGATGGCTGCGGACATAAATGACAATTACTACGAAACTAACCTCACCAACCACACCAACCACACCAACCACACCTTCGCTCGGCGCAGTGCACACACCTCCAGGCCCTCCAGCCCTTGCTGAGGGACTCCCCGGTCAAGGTCCAAAAGTACGTCCTCAAGCAGTTCGCGCAACTGCTGCCCCACGACGTGGAGGCCAGGAGGGCGTTCGTCCAGAACGGCGGCTTGCAGTTCTTGCAAGAGTTGAACGAGAGCGTGGGCGGAAAGTTGAAGGAACACATCGAAATGATTAATAGCTGCTACCCCACAGAAATAGTCGAGTACTATTCGCCCAACTACAGCAAGGCATTGCTGGAAAAAATTGATGAGTTTCAGCCTCAGGTGTAAATAATTGGGATTGATAAAGAAGGTTCGGGTGGAAGCAATATTTGTAAATTTATGGAATATTTGCAATTACGGATTTTAATTTTGAGCTCCCATAGCGAAGCAGTAAACCGCCCCAGCAATGCTCAACGCACCCGAAAAGAAGGGGGAAGACACCCCTCCCACCTGCGCCACCCCACCACTCAACCCACTCGCAAACAATCTACCCGCAATCGGAAAAGAAATCGCTCGGTTCAACGTCACGGTGGATTCAACCGCTCCAAACAACTTCCCCCTCATGTTGGCGCTGCACGTGTCACTGATCATCGCCGTCAAAGCTGGAATAACCATTGCTGCCCCAAATCCAACCAGCAGGAAGCTGCAACCGAAGTGGTGGTTGTGCGTAGCCGCTCCCAGCTGAGAAGAGGGCAAAAAGGAGCAACAAAAACGGAGAAGCGTTAGTTGAGGTTGAGGTTGAGGTTAAGGCTGCCGCGCCGCGCCGCTCCCAACTCACATTCAGGAGAGCCAACAGCATGACTATTAACCCATATCTGACCGTCTTTTCTGGACCTTTTTAACAAAGTACGAGAGCAGCGAGCGAGCAAAAAAAAAAAGTTGAGTAGGTTAGTTCAGAAGTGGATGTAGCCATGTAAAGCAATTTCGGGAGCTTCGCAACTCTTCGGTCACAAGGCTCGCTCGCTTCGCTTCGCTTAGCTCGCCGCTCGCTCACCTAGAATCGGAATCAGGAGTTTCGGAATTGTGGCCAGCGCCACTCCGCTTGCAGACTGGTACATCGCCGTTCGTGACACTTCCCAGCCGTGCACGTGCTTGGCATAGTTGAATGCCGTCACCTGGAACATGTTCAGCGCCGTCCACACCAAATTTAAACTAAGGACGAGGAACTTCCGCCGGTCGGACGACATGATGAATTTTAGGTTCTTGGCCGGGTTGGCGTTCTTGGATATGGAGGACAGGAACGAGTCTTTCGTTCGCAGGGTGGGGGCCAAAGTTTCGGTGACGAAAATTCGGGTCCAGAAGAAATTTGCTGCGGCCACCCCACTCGCAAGCTTGAAAGCGGTGAGGGGCTCGCCCCGAGAGGAAATTATACCACCAATAGGTGCACCGAACAAAAACGCAAAACCGATGGCAAAACCCTGAAGCATGCCGAGGTTCGTGGCAGTTCTCGAGGGGGGGGAAATATCGATGACCGCCGCGGAGGTGACAGGCGCCATAATCGACGTCAAACCGTCGAAAATTCGACCGGTGAACAGGAGCGCGACCACTTTTGTCATGTCGCCAGTCGGGTTCGCTTTGGAGAAGGTTGCGGCCAAGATTACCGTTACCCAGCCAAGACACACGCCAGCCGCACTACGCCGAGTGGAATGAAGCGAGGAGTGAGCCAAAACGAATTGAATTGAGTGGGTTACGCTCGCTTCATTTTGCTCACTCTCACTCACCTATAAGTCATCAACGGTTTCCGCCCAAGTTTGTCCGACAATGCCACCTGAAGGACGATCGAAACGATCGAAAGGAGCGAGCGAAACGAGCGAATTGGGTGGGTTAGCTTCGTAGTGGATGTAGCCATTAGTCTGTAGAAGATTGGGAATCGACAAAGAAAAAACTACGATCCAACCTATCAACTAATAAACAAAATCAAATACACTTCATCGCGAGTATTCTCGTCTTCCAAAAGGCTTGCTCGCTTCGCTCGCTCACCAAAGGAGCAACCACGAGGAACGTGATTATCTGGTCCGTCGCCAGTAGATCCGAATAAAGTTTGGAGGACAGTGGGGAGGGGAGAATTGACTGAGTTGGGGACGAAATCACGTTGAGGAGCTTTGGGAGGGAGGGGGCTGTAAGTGCGATTGAAAAATGGTACAGGAAGGATGATATGATGGGCTGGGTGATTTTGGGGGGTTGGGTAGCCCCCCTGAATTTATTCGCTGTCATAGCATGGCCATGGGCACGAGTACGAGCTCTTCTAAAATTTGAACCTTCTTCAGCAGACGACGATGTGCTTTGAAGGAGGAGAAGGAGGAAGAAGAGTGAGGAAAGTAACCACATTTCGATAATGCAACAGACGACGATGTGCTTTGACCCAGATAGGTGCAGAGCGAAGAAATTTAAATCCATTTTCACGGTGTTACCAAGCACCACGAGATTTACGAGACATATAACACCGTCTGCCAGTTCCTCCGCCTCACAGTCTCTCCCCACGAACAAAGCAAAACTAAATACAGTAGAGCACCCAGATGGAGAATATTTGGCAATGAGAATCCTCTACGACCTTAACCACAACATGTCGCTGGGGTATGCGATCGGTGGACAGATACTCTCGTTCCTCAAGCCAGACCCAAGTTGACAAATTTCAATACACAATCTTTCTATATTATTTTATATTATTTAAGCAAAAGTGAAGAGCAAGGCCGCCCCCAAGTAAGTCAACGTTCCCCACACGAGCGTGTCATCAACTGGATAAGCGAACAGGACCCACACGTGCTCCTTCCGCCGTTCAACCGAGGAGCACATCGACTGGACGGCCATCGGATACCCAAACGCCTTGTTGCTCGCCTGGCACATGGTTGCGCTCGCAAGAGAGCTCAAGAAGATGTTGTAGTTCTGACCGAGACTTGAGAGCAGGTTCACGAAGGACGTGGCAACCGTAAGGAGACCAATGCCAACTGCCGCAAAAATGAACAAAAAGATGAACACTATCGGATCCGTGCTTCCTGATTTGAGGAAAAGGATGCCAACGATACAAACTGACGCACAACCAGCAAATCCCCCGACTAGAATGAGCACCACTGCATACAGCGACGCCCCCATGGTTTTATTTGAGAAACTCATCATATCCGCGTGCTCAGCCACAGCATCATCTATTTCTTCTTCCGTCGTTCGGTCTTTCATTTCCGTTGTCAGAGCCGCTAGAATTTTATCTCCCATTGTGTGAATTGTTGCAGAATGGCCCCTCGTCAGAATTTGCAGGAAGGTAATCTGTGTGTACAAGGTCATGAAGAGGACGAAAAATGTCACGAAAAAACCAACCGCCTTCAAACCGTTGCCATCATCGAGAGCAAAAAAAACAGCACTAAGGAACAAGAATACGCCAATGCCTTTCCCCCAGCGCCTAGCATGTTTCACCTCAGACGCCCAGAACTCCTTGAATTCGGGATCCTTACTGAACGAATACATCACCTTCGCCAAGTGTGCCTGCTCGTTCACCAGTAGGGTCGAGAGAGGGATGTAGACAAGTGGGAAGAAGACGCTCCAGGCAATGTAGACCCATCCCATGAAGGACAAACCAACATCTATGATAAGAACACCCGCACAGGCCATGTACATGCTCGAGGAGAGCATGAGGCAATATCGGATAGTCTTATCTGCTTTGACGCCCAATGCTTGCTGCCTCATGAGCACGAAATCGACGAAAGGGAACTCAATTTTATTGTTGTTGCCGCTCATGACCTTTGATATGGTTGTTGTAATACTGTCGCGCTTTTCATCCTTGTTAGGCAAAATGCTAGAGTTGGTGAGGGCAAAGAATTTGACCAGGAAGAAAACCAGGACAAGGAGCAGCTGGACGGCGCCTGAGTATGCATAGATTGTATTAACGGTGCATTGTGTTGTGCTGAAATCCCCAACAACACAAGGTAGAGCAGCTGAATATGAAGATTCAATATCCTGCTTGCCAAAATGAAGGAAATCATCCGTCAGAGTCGAGCCAGATATGGCACAGGCAATTGAATTTCTTTGTGCACTTTGCATCGTACCAGCCTGTGGCCCCGGCAACTAAGCAATCTTCACCAGCAAAATTGTTTGGTTCACCAACATGCCAGTTGCTGTAAACGAAGTCAGATCCATCTTGCCAAACGAAATCGTCAGTGAGACTGCTTCGATAGCCTCCAAGCCACCACCGATCCCCTCCGTCGGGCCAAATTCGCCGCCATAGAGTTCGCTCTTCTATGAATGACTGTGGAGCTGCCATTGTTGAGTTGAGATTGCCACATTGCTCAACACATTGGAGGTAATCGAATTTATCCAAAGAAAGAAACAAGCAACCACCATCTCCGTTGCGTTGATAGGTTGTGTTGTGAAAGTTAAGAGCGAGCTCATAGCTAATTGGGCACGACATTTACTAAAAAAAAACTCGCAAGATCGTTCTGAAGCGTGCTTCAAATCACGGAATAAAAGCGTAAAAACCAAATTCCCATTCACATATTCTTCATTTCTATTTCGTTTCATCATTTACGCACCGACATCATACGCCTCCAAACAGTCCTCCTTAATTTCCTTGCTCACGAGCATGCCAAAATCAACCAACAGCGAGGTGAATTTCTTCTTTCCTCCCAAAACATTACCGCCATTAACCCCGCCGTCTACGACCAAGAATAGCAGCCTCATCACTCTCCCCTTGACCTCGTTGCTCATCTCCCTGGTAATCCCCGCCTCGTTCAAACCTGCAAATACCCAGTTGTGCGCGACGGTATTTTCTGCCCCTCCGCTGCAGCTCACCACTTCAACGATGGTTGCCCACAGCAGGTCTATGAACGCCTGCTGCAAGCTACCCACCCCGCCAGCGATTGCGTGCAAGCAGTTCTTAACGATCATCTCGCCGTGCACGTTCAAGCAGCTGTCGATGTCCCCACGCGCGTTTTCTAGAATCATTCTGGTGAGCTGCGCCGAGCGAGCGAAGCGAGGCGCATTTTAAACGAAGGTTGAGAGCAGTGAGCGAACAAAAATAGAGAGTAGGTTAGTTCAGTAGTGGAAATCTGCGATGAATAGCAATAGCAATTTCGCACGGAGTTTGGTACTTTTCTGTTACAACTCTCGCTCGCTCGCTCGCTTCGCTCACTCACCTCCGTTCCCTTGCGCCCGATGATCTGGCTCAGGAAGATGAGCGCGGCGCGGGTGGAGTTCTTCTCACCGTTGCACTCCATCAAGCAAGCCACCGCGAAAGAGAACAGGTTCGCAAACTCGCTGCATTTGATCAGCCCCCCCGGGCAAAAGAGCAGAAATCTCTGCGTCATCTCGAAGAAGCTGAGCGCCGAGCGAAGAAGGTGCGAATAGAAGCGAATTGAGTGGGTTAATGATAATGTTAATGTTAATGTTTAATGTTAGTTAAGTAGTGGCTCGTATGCCCGTCTTCCTCAACCCCCCCCCGCTCCGCTCCGCTGCGCTCCGCTCCGCTCCGCTCGCTCACCTTCGACAGAGTTCAGAATTATCGACGATTCCCCCCCCCTCCGCCTTCTTCAAGTAGCCCAACGTGCTCACGCACAAGTGCGACAGCAGCTGCGCCGAGCGAAGCAAGGCGTATTTTTAGCGAAGCACGAGAGCAAGAGTGAATTAGGAGTGGGTTAGTCGTCGCTTCACACACATATGTCACAAGGCTCGCTCGCTTCGCTTCGCTTCGCTTCGCTTCGCTTCGCTCGATCACCTGGCAGAAGCTTTCCTCAACTCCGCCCCCCTTGGCGCTGAATTTTTCAACCGCAATCCCAACGAACTCGCAGCAGCAGCTGTGGTGCGTTTCCTCGTATGCCTGCACGACAACGTTGATGAGCTCCCCAATCTTGGGCTCGATGACGTCCCCGAACGAGTTCACGCAACGGCCGTGGACCTTCAACAGCTGGTTCAGCACATCGTCGTGCTGCCGGCAGTAAGGGGAGTTTGCCACCTTCTGGAGGAGCGGCCACATGGCGTTGAGAAGTTCGGAAATTGGCTGTTTGGAGGACTGCGCCGAGTCAAGATACTGGACGATGATTGAGAGGGTTTGAAGCGAGAGGGCCAGGGTTTGCATAATGAGTATGAGTTGGCCGGATTGATTGGTGGAGAGATTTTGTTTGTTGTGGGGGTTTTCTAGGAAGTTCATGCAATCTGTTATCTTCCCAAAAACTGGCGTGCACACCCCCCCTAACCCCTGCATCGTTCTATTGTCCAAATTCAAACTTATCCTTGTGCATCCCTCTGCGATGGCCAGCACAACCTTGACGTTTTTGCTCTTGAAAGCCGTCTCTATAAGTTGTGGGAAGATCTCTATTGTGCTGTTTCTGTACTCGTCGCCAGTCAATTTCGAATTGCAGTTGAGGAAGATAGCCCTCACCGAGGTGGATGCCGGCTCGGCCGCCTGCTCGCACAACCCCATCGCGTCGTGCAGATATCCCAGCACGCTCATGATGTCAGAGTTGCTGCGCCGGCGCCGGCGCCGAGCGAAGAAGGTGCGAAGTAAATTGAGTGGGTTAGTTTAGTAGTGGATGTGGGTGGCTGTAGCCATTTCCGCTCGTTCGCTCACTCACCTGCAGCAATCGTTCAGCACGGACGCAAAGTTGCCCAAATACCGCGAGCTCGCAGCGAGCACCAGCGGGTGCTGATTCATGGCGTTTTGGGCACCGATGCTGCAGAGCTGCTGGGTGAGCTGGAGAATTGTGGTGCCGGTAGAAGTTCTGTCCGAGGCAATCAAACCTGTGCGCCGAGCGGAGCGAGCAAAAATAGTTGAGTAGGTTAGTTCAGTAGTGGATGTAGCGAAAAAAGTAATTTCGCACGGAGTTTGGTACTTTTCTGGCAAATTTAGGTGAATCACTAAATCGGTCGTAACTCCAACGTATGGAGGTTTTAGACGCCCAAAATTGGACACGGTGGCTCGTTCGGCCAGACGCATCTTTTCGTGAGAGGGGGTTGTTCAGGGATGGTCCAGATCAGGGCCATCTGCACGTCAATGTGTAAAAAAAAGGCAAAAAAAAAAGGCGAATCACGAAAACGACAACAACTCCAACGCACAATGCCTTTAGACGCTCAGAATTGGACACGGTGGCTAGTTTGACCAGACGCATCTTTTCGTGCGAGGGTGTTGTTCGAGGACGGTCCAAAACACGCCATATGCACGTACGTCAACTCGCTCGCTAGCTTCGCTCGCTCACCTCCCCCCCTCGCCTTTATCCGCTGGCAAACTTCCCTGCTAGCGCTGTTTATCATAAACAGGACGGACTCGGTGACCGTCCATTCGGAGCCGTTGGTTGTTAGGGTTTGTAAGAGCTGGGACAGAAATTCGGAACGCAGGATTTGGTAGGAGGTGACAATCACATCGACGATCTGGCGGCGATATTCATCGAATTCTTGGACGTCGAGCTCGTACTCGTTCTCCCAGTCGGTGAACCCAGGCGTGTAACCCGCCCTCTTTACAAACAAACTAATCAACCGGGCGTACAACGGCTTGCCCAGGGAGGGCTCCCGATTGAACACCGGCACATCTTGGAGATCTAGCCAAAAGTCGAGGGCGAGAATCGCAATGGGCTGGTGTGGGTGCTGTTGCATGATCAGGAGCATCTCGACGATTTCCATGCTGCCCTCAATTTTACCCTCAGCAATGATCGCAACGTTGTACCCCGCGAGTTTCAACTGTGAAAATGTTGGTTTAGTCAGTTCGCAATTTGGGTGGCGTCACTCACTCACTCACTCACTCACTCACTCACTCACTCACTCACTCACTCACTCACTCACTCACTCACTCACTCACTCACTCACCGTAAGTAACGCTAGTGCGTGGGAGGTGTCGTGGTCTTCGTCGCGGGTTGATTTCTCGAACGGGATTTTGATGAAGCCGTTGTTTTTCACTGCTGCTACCAGCACCCCATACGTGCTGTCATCCAGCATACTACTCACTGCAAGCGCACTCTTACTCGCCACCATGCTCCTGTGCTTGTTCGTGAAGCCCCCGTTGTTGTTAAAATTATTGTCCGACGTCAAAAATCCCAAAAGGACATTCAGCATGTTTGGAATCGCACCTATCGACGACAGGTTGATACTCGTGTTGTCGCCGTCCAGCAGCGACCAGTTCTCGAGCGTGTCTAGCGAGTAGATTATTGCCGTGGGGGAGTGCAAAGCGTTCAGCCCAATGTTGATAGTCGTGAGGATCTGGAAACTGAATGTTTGTAAAAGAGGGTTTATCTCGGAGAATTCTAGGGCTCCGTTTTCGATCTCTTCGGGGATTAAGGTTAGGATCTTGAAGGCGAGAGTGGAGGAAATGAATTCTGCGGGGTTGGAATTGGAACTGGGTGAATTTGGGATTGAAATTGCTGGAGTGGCGGATTTGTTGCTGTTGCTGTTGCTGTTGCTATTGCTGTTGATACTGCTATTGGGATGCTCGGCATCTAATCCGGCATTTCCCTCAACAGAGCTCACACACTTGCTTATAACCTCGGACAAATTACTTCGAACGGCAATCGCCACCAGGATAAACGCCAACCGCACCGCATAGGCATTTGGCGGGGTGTAGTATTCGCCGCATTGCTGAGTGGTCCGAGACTCCGATAGGAGACTTTGAAAAACAGTCTTAGTGAGCTTGGTGATGTTACCAGAAGAAAGATTGGATACCTCGCGGCGGATCTTCTTCCAAAAAATTGTGCACAGCACCTCTCGAGCAGATATTTCGTCCGACGAGCTGCATTGTTGGGGGGGCGGAGGGGAAAAGAAGTTTGACGAGGGAGGGGTCGAGGAAAAAGAGTGGGTGGTGGTTGTATTGTAGGTGGGGGAAACCAGAGGATTGGTACACCAATAGGTTAGCATGAGGACAAACTCATCAAAGGCAGCACTCGAGTTAATCCAGGACTGGAGGAATGTGTTCGCCGAGGAACGGATGACGGGGGATGTGGAGGAAGAAACCAGTGACAGCGCCGCATTATAGGCTTCCATAAAGGTAAATTGATGATCGGTTGTGCACAGTATGGAAACCTGGCTTCGTGTATTGGGAATTTTTGGTGAGCAGCTCAAAACGTGCAATCTGGGTTTAAGAGTGCTGTTCCCTAATTGGATCACGTACACACACCATTCACTTGCCAGCTGCACGCCGCGCCGCAAACAGCAACTGCAGCTGATCATTGGCGAGCCTCATGCCACCCACACAAATAAAACAAATCATGACCACATTGCTCCTCCTCTGTTTGCTTCATCCCTCACAAACTTCTTCGCCATCACCCAATATTGTAAATCCTTACCCAATTAAGATAGCGTTTCAGGGAGAGAAAGGCAGCTACAGTGAGAAATCAGTGGTTGAGCTGTTGGGTCCAAATGTGCTCTCTGTTGGCAGAACATCATTTGAGCAATGCTTCCGAAGCGTTGCGAACCGTCAGTGTGACTATGCCCTCCTACCGGTTGAGAACACGCTCGGTGGTTCAATACACGAGAACTACGACCTTATGCTTCGCTATGACCTGTCGATTGTTGCTGAGCACGAGCTTCGTGTTTCGCATTGCTTGATCTCCCACGAATCGACAAGTAAGGATAAAATAAAATTCGTGATGAGGTGAGTCTCACTCAGTCTTCGCTTTCCTTGAGGAAGACGAGAGTACGAGCCACTAGACTAACATATAAATTATTCACTCAATTACATTCGTTTGGCTCGCTCGCTCGCTCGCCTTCGCTTCGCTCGGCGTAGCCACCCCCAGGCATTGGCCCAGTGCGACGGTTACCTGAGGGCGAACGGGCTGAAGGGGATCCCAATGTACGACACTGCTGGGTCGGCGAAGATGATCAGCGACAAGTTCTACGGCAAGGATAACGAAAATGGTGGAATGCCGGAAGGTTGCACGGTTGCGAATACCGCTGCCATAGCAAGTGATTTGGCCGCGAGGACCTACCAGGGGATGACATTAATGGACTCTGCGATTGAGGACGACGATTGCAACTTCACAAGGTTTTTGTTGTTGAGCAGGTCGGGAGTAGCACAGTTGCTGAATAAAAAAATTCCGAGCAAGACGAGGTGAGCCGCGTGAGCGAGCCACACCCACACCCACACCCACACCCACACCCACACCCACACCCACACCCACACCCACACCCACACCCACACCCGCAGCGTTGTCTTCACACTCCCAAATAGCCCAGGAGCGCTGTACAAGGCGCTAGCCTGCTTCAGCTTGAGGGAGATTGATTTCAGCAAAATTGAGAGCAGGCCGACGAGTGCGCACCTGTTGCAGTTCTTGAAGTTCTCAAACCCCCAGCAACTAAAAAACCAAAAAAATCTTGACGACCAGAGGTTCAGGTACTGCTTCTACCTCGACATCCTAGCGGCTGAGTTCGACGAGGGGACTCAAAACGCCATTCACCACTTAAAGGAGCAAGCGCAGTTCTGCCGAATTTTAGGCAGTTACCCGGCCAAATCGAGGTTAATCGGCCCCGTTAAGACCTCCGTCGAACAGCTTGCGGACAGAGTTAAGACGGAGGGAGGCGGTCCTGGGGGCCGCACAATAATAGTTGCGGAAAACGAAAAAGAAAACGAATTTGAAAACGACAAGTTGAAAATTGGGATAATCGGCTTCGGCAAATTTGGCCAATTTTTGGCCTCAATGTTCAAGCAGCAGGGGCACGAGGTGCTGGGGATGGACAAACATGACAGGAGCTCTGCGGCGGAAATGGGAGGAGTTGAGTTTTACTCGAACTTTGACTGTAACGAGTTTATGAGGAAGGTGGATGTGGTGGTGTTTGCGACTCCGGTGCTCGATTTCAAGGAATCCGTCACTTCAATCGGTAGCACGAACTTCAAGGTGGGTGCCAGTTGGTGAGCGGAAGTGAGTTAAAACCGGTACTACGTTACTAACCTCCTCTCAACTCTCAATTGTAGAACAAGCTCGTTGTTGACGTGTGCTCGATCAAATCCCACCCGAAAGACGTGCTGAAGAGGTGAGCAGTGAGGGAAGCGAGCCAGCAACACCATACACACACCATACCTGAACTAACCGCTCGGCGCAGGCACTTACCGACCGACTGCGATTTAATTTGCACCCACCCCATGTTCGACGACGCAGTGAACTCTTCCCCTCTCTCAAACCGGAAGGAAGACAAGGAGCGCCACTTGAAGGAACATCTGGCCGGGTTGCCGTTCGTCTACGAAAAAATCCGGCTAAACAACAACGTCGACCGCGCGCTGAAGTTTTTGGACATTTTTGCTGAATTTCGCTGCAAAATGGTCGAGCTGGGGTGCGAGCAGCACGACAAGCTGTGCCTGAACTCGCAGTTCATCACGCATCTGACGGGACGGCTGCTGGGGGAACAGGGGCTGAGGAGCAGCCCAATCGATTCGGCTGGGTTCGAGGGACTGCTGAAAAATGTTGAAGACGCAGAAGGAGAAAGTTTCGACGTCTTCTACGGACTGTTCAAGTTCAACGGAGAGGCGAGCGGGAAGAGTTTGGGAAATATTAGGGATGCGTTAAGCAAGATTGAGAGGAAGCTTGCGGCTAAGGAGGCATTTTTGATCGCGAAAAGTGAAATTCAAGGGAACGAGAGGGAGAGGTTAATTTCACAGTGTCGGGAGCTATTGAGCGAGTCGCAGGCGAAGAAGTGAAGAGAACGGGATGTGATAAAGTAGGAGGGGAACAGGGTGACTTAAAGGCAAAAATTTTCCAGATCTTTTCTATTTCTGACTGCTTGCAAAATGTTCGCCAAGGTATTGGTCAAACTGGTTGCTAGATCCTCCCACTTTCCAGAAGAAATTTATATCCTCCCCCCAATTGAAAAACACGGCAACGTCGTAGCTCCCCAGCCCCACAAGTTCCACAGCTTGGCTGTCGCTCGAAACTAGAACGCCGTCGATGAACACCCACGCACCCCCGTCAGATATCGCCCTGAAGAAAAACTTGTTGGTCGAGGGTGGGGTGAAGACCCCCTTCGCCAGAAATGATGAGAAATCAGAAAAACTGCGTCTATCGCGAATGCTAAGCACATTCATGTGCTCCCCATGTATTTCCACCCGCTTTTCAAACCAGCTGTTCAGATCCGCGAGCGTGGGATGCGAGTTTGAGTCGGTCGCACATTTCCCCTTGAAGGTCCGAACGCGCATGCCTCCGGCGGGAGCACTGGAGCCTCCGTTGTTCTCAACGCATTCGTAGCTCAAACAGCCACCTTTCAACACGCCCCAGTTGTCGCACGTGATCGCGCTGCTGTGTATCTTCTCAAACCCGCTTGGGCAAGTTCTGACAACAATTTCATTTTCGTGGTAGTTGAATATCTCACCCAAATGATAATTACCATTACCAGGCCAATTTTCAGAAAAGAAGACGCCATTCAATGTCAGGCGCGATTTTAATGATTCATCCCAAAGAAAGATTGCGGAACCATAGCCATATGCAAAATTATGAATGAATCGACAAACATTCAGAATTATGCGAGAATATGCGATGAATATTCCGCCACCATTGCCTTTGCCACTACCATTGGTGATGGTGACGAGCGAGAGAATAGTTGGGGTTGGGTTGGAATTGTTGTTGATGTAAATTGCAGATCCGAGCCCACCATGTGTTTCATTTCTTCCTTCTTTGCGAGGACCATGAAACGTACAAGCACCTGGGGTGTGGCTGTCAGCACAGGAAATGCGCATGGGCTTGTCGACGAGAGAGAGAGTTGCGGAATTGTGAATGCCATCGTTCTTTTGGTGGTGGCCCGGGTTTAGAACAATGAGAGAGTTGGGGAGGGAATTTTTGAATAGCTGTGCAATGTTTGATGTGTTCCGAGCTTGGTGGGAGTGGGATTGGAGGAGAATTGTGAGAATCAGACTCAGGAAAAGTAGGGCAAGAAAAACTCTACGTTTGTTGAGGAGGAGGAGGGGGTTTGATGCGCTGTAGTTGAACCAGTAGCGAGAGGTATAACTGGAACTGGTGATGGACATTCAGCCTACCACAATAGAGAGTTTTAAGTGTGTTTAAGCCTATTTCTGAGCAGAACGCTAAAATTAGATTTCACAAATCCCCACCTCTCCCCCAATTTTATCAACGAGGGAGACAATTCGTGGTTCTCATGTCTATGCCCATACCCAGTTTACTCTGCTGGATTCTCTTCCTCATGAATAACGTTGTTAATGTTGCCAGTGCTGGTGCTGACGTTGGAGACTCAGACGACGACCTCGATGAGGGTTTGTTCAACCCTTTCGACTTTGGTGCCTGGCGCCTCTTTGGTGTATGCCTAATTATCGTCACCTTCGGCTCCCTTGCAGCCGGAGCTGGCATCGGTGGTGGTGGGCTGTTCGTTCCAATCTACTCAATCCTACTCACTTCGGACATCAAGTCCGCCGTTCCGCTCTCCAACTCGACCATCTTCGGAGCAGCGATCGGCAACTTCCTAGTTCTTGCCCCCCGGCACCACCCTACCTCCGCCAACCCTCGCCCCCTCATCGACTACGAAAGCTGCACCTTCATGCAGGCTGGCGAGCTGCTTGGGGTGATCTTTGGCGTTTTGCTCAACATTGTCCTGCCGCAGGTTTTCATCATCGTCTTCCTGTTTATAGTGCTGGGCTGGAACGCGGTGAGGACGTGGCGAAAGGGGCTTGTGGCGAGGGGGAAGGAGACGCTGAAGAAGAGCACGAGTCAGCTGGAGCTGATGTCCATGGAGGACTGCGGTGGCGACGATGGGTGTGGGAGTGGCACAACGGGGGCAATCACCACAAGCACACCTGGGATTGTTGACGCGACCCTCGCGGACAAGGAGAAGGTCGTGAGGTTCAGGACGAACTCCGCGGGCGAACTCGGAACTCCTCGAGTAGCAGTGGATGCAGCAGCAGCAGCAGCCGCAGCAGAACTCGCTGTACCCGAGGGCCTTGATTTAGGCGAGGACAATGACAATGACAATGACAAGGACAAGGACAAGGACAAGGACAAGGCTACCCTCTTCTCTATTCTCGTCGGGCCTCCGCCGGCTCCCGGCTCAGTCTCGCATTCCCATATGCTGGCTAAGCAGTCCCGCCAGTACCCCCCCAAACTCCTGCTACTCCTCCTCCTAATGACCGGCTACACCCTCCTCTACGCCCTCCTCAAAACGAACAAGTACACACCGTGCGGATCCCGCTCCACTGCAGTCTTCTGGACTTGGTACTTCTCCCCTGTCCTCGTCCTGGGGCTCGTAATGTACATCGTCGCAGTTTACTTGCACAAGCTGCATTTGAAGAGGGTTTCGGTCAACTGGGAATATTTGACGTCCGACATGCAGTGGACCGCAGAGAAGCTCAGACAGTTTCCGGTCACTAGTGTTTTTGCAGGAGTCACGGCTGGGCTGCTGGGGATTGGCGGGGGAATGATCATTGGTCCGCTTTTCATCAGCGTTGGGATGCAGCCACAGGTCGGCACGGCGAGCTGCGCTTTCATGATTCTATTCACAAGGTGAGCGAGCGAAGCGAGCTAGCCTTGATGAAATATCGAGCATGGCCCACAAACTAAAAAAAAAACAACTCACATTTTTTCTTCTTCTTTTCTTTCTCGCAGTTTGAGCACGCTAATTCAGTACTTGAGCTTGGAGAGAATTGGCATCAAGAGCGTGGCTTTTTTTGCGGGGGTTGGCTTCATCAGCGGGCAGCTCGGCCAGAGGGTTGTCGACAGGGTCATTAAAAGAACTGGCCGACCGAGTTATGTCATTTTTCTGCTAGCGAGCGTCATCGGAGTGGCGACTCTTAGCATGGTGGTTTACGGAAGCATCATTATTGCCAACGATTACAAGGACGGGGAGAAAATTTTTGAGTTCGACACGGACAGTTTGATTTGCAATGAGTAGCTAATGAGGTGGAGTGAAATTTGGTTAATTGTCCTAATTTTCCTAAAATCTCTCTCTCTCATTCTCTCTCTCTCTCTCTCTCTCTCTCTCTCTCTCTCTCTCTTGTGTTTGAATCAAATGCTCAAATACCGAAACCAAGAAAAGCCAAGCTGGACAACAATAACCCACTAAGCCCTTGACCAAAAACGCTCGCAGTTCCAGACGTGAATCCTGCCGAGCACTTCCCATCACACTCAAAATCATCGCAGGTGCATTTTGGAGCGCCGTCAGAATCGCCATCCCAATCATAGTTTGAATCCGCCCCTCCACACTTTGCAATGCACTGCTCGAAATTGCCAATGGCACTCCGTAAACAGCAATTGTCAGTTGAGCTGGCAGTTACGAGAGGGCAGAGACCACAGATCAGGAGGGCAGCCAAATTGAATTTCATAAGTTCGAATAAGGCTGGCAAAATGTAAATGTTGGCACGTTGGTTGCACGTTGGAGGAAATAATAAATGGATATTTTCAGACCCTTCCAAGAATACAAATCCACCACACCCAACTTCCAAATCATTCCGTCATCCCATCATCCTTCCTCCATATCCATAATTCACATTGCTTATCACAGCCCAGTTGATGCAAACCACCCTATTCATACTCCTCCTAACAAAGCTTTCAATTGGTTCATCGTTCATGTCCTACCAACCCCCTCCCAACCCATATGCCAAACCCAACACCTCTCCCTCGTCGAAAGTGAAAAACTTCTTTGTCCCTAGAAAGGGTTCCCCAGTAAAAGCAAAACCAGCACCAGCCTCTGCCTCCCCCCAACAACAGCAACAACAACATCAACATCAACAACCCAACCACCAGCACGCAACCTATGTCACAAACAGCAACACCTCCTGCCTTATGCCCCGTCGCTTCCGCTACGGCACAGGCAACCACTCCACCGTTCTAATCCACGATTCCAGCCCCCCCATTGCCCCCCTCCCTTCCACTTACGCCAACTCGGCCGCCGTGCGAATCTACGCGTTCGATCTTGACGACACGTTAATTTCCTCCGATCGCGGCTCCACCAACTTCTCCCCCAAGTTCCCCTCCGTAGTTCCCCTCCTCCAGAACCTGTACGACTCCCAGACCCCCTCCAGCCCAATCGTCCTAGCAATCGTAACCAACGAGTCCCTGGGAAACTACGTGCAGCCGGAGTCTCTCAGAAAGTTCGTCGATGCCAAAACCTCCAAGATCAAAGGCTTCGTTGAACTGGTCAACAGGCCGATGCTGGCCCTTGCGCCTACTGCGAAGGACGATAACCGCAAGGATAAGAGCTGCGGGAACGCTGGGGGGTGCTGGATTTTGCTGCAGACGTTGATTTATGAGGCTGGGTTCGAGGGTGGGATCGATTGGGGAGGGAGCTTTTTCTGCGGGGATGCGGCGGGGGGGGGGGAGAGTTGGGGGAGGTACGATTTGGATTTTGCCGAGGCTGGGTTGGGAAGTGCGGCGGGGGTGAGGTATTACCGCGAGGGGGAGTTTTTTCTGGAGGGGAAGGGGGAGGTGATTGTGAGGGAGAATGGGGGGACAAAGGAGCAGCTTGTTGCTGTAGCTGTAGCTGTAGCTATAGCTGGTGCTGGTGTTGGTGCTGTAGGGGTTAAGAGGAAGCTCGGCGAGTTGACGTCGACCACCCCCATCATTCACCAAACTCTCCCCGAATTCTCCGACAAGCCAAAACCAACCACAAACTCCTTTTCCTCCTCCAGCTCCAACGCGTGGACCCAGGCGCTATTCCAAATAATCGCAACCCTCAACACCCCAAACCCCTCCCCGTTGATAGTAGCCTACGATGACGACCACATCCTGCTCCAGGTGAGCGAGCTGCCATAAATGGCTACATAAACCTAACTCACCATCGTTATTTTTGCTCTCTCGCTGGCTCGGCGCAGGACGGCTTCCCCAAGGCTCAGCGGCATTTTCTCCTGCTTGCGAATCCGGCGAGTGAAACGAGTAGCCTGGTGGGGGTGAACAGCCTTCAGGACCTGAGCCGGGGGGAGGTGAGTCTCACTCATTTGTACGAATTTCAACTTTTATTAATTTTGCTTCTTTAAAAACGGCTCAGCACTCGTCCGACCTTCGGAAGTTTCACGAAACTGGCCATTTTGTAGCCCGGCATTTTGGGGATAACTTACACAACAACAGCAGCACGAAGATGATTTGCGGCTACCACGCCCGGCCGAGTCTCCACCCGCTGCACTTGCACATAATCTCGTCCGACCTGGACCCGAAGGCGGATATCAACCTGAAGAAGCACCACGTGCTGAGCTACGTCACCGAGTTCTTCGTGCGGAGTGAGGCGGTTGCAGCTCACGTTGAAGGGAGCTTTAACAAGTTGGAGAAGGTGAGCGAGCCTTGACGAAGACGAGCATGCGAGCCATCGAGCGAAGCGAGCAGCAAACGAAGCGAGCTAGTCGCAACCAGTGTAGGTGATGCTGGCTCGCTTCGCTCACGGATCTCTTCGCTCACGGCTCTCTTCGCTCACGGCTCTCTTCGCTCACGGCTCTCTTCGCTCACGGCTCTCTCCGCTCGCAAGCCTTGATGAAGACGAGCATGCGAGCCATCGAGCGAAGCGAGCAGCAAACGAAGCGAGCTAGTCGCAACTAGTGTAGGTGATGCTGGCTCGCTTCGCTCACGGCTCTCTTCGCTCACGGCTCTCTTCGCTCGCAAGCCTTGATGAAGACGAGAATCCCGCGAAATGGCTACAGACATAATATAATAACTGCATTCACTACTAAACTAACCCACTCAATTCTTTTGGCTTGCTCGTTTCGCTCGTCCTTCATTTAAAAATGATTGTCGCACAATCTCGCATGAATTCGTTCGGCGCAGGTCAGGGTCAACAGAAAAAGGGCCGAGGGCTGCGTTGGAACGAAGGAGAAACTCTTCTGCCCGAAGTGCGGGTTTGAGCCGAAGAACCTGCCTGATTGGCGCCGACATTTTGGTCTATGCCAGGGAACGAGCTGGCCGAAATCATCTGCAGTCGCAGCAAGTACATTGCTAGAGTGGGAGAGCACCGAGAAGGCCGTTGAAGATTTGTTTGACAATGACTTCGAGTACAAATAGATGTAGCTGTAGCTGTAGAAAATATTTTCCATTATCTATCTCAATTTTTTGTAATCAGTGAAACAATATCCAAACAAACCACTTTCAATTTTTTCTTTTGCCGGATTGCTTTTGACTTGCTCAAAAACAACCCGTTCGACCTCTTGCTTACAATTCCAATCTCCTTCCCCCGAGGGTGCAGAAACCCAAGCAAGATTCCAAGCGGGCCGTCCTGACCGTGATCGACCAGCATATGGAGGAGGCGCACGCCTCCGAACTCCGACGGGATTTTTGGTATAATTTTGGGTGTGATCCTGGTCTTTACTTTTTTCGGAGACAGCTGCTGGGAGAGCATGCTGAGCAAGGAACGAGTAATTTCATTTTTTCGCCTCTCAATCTCTTCGTCATTGTCATTCACCTCGAGGGGGGTCTCCGAGCCGTCGACGAAATCGAGAGTTTCGACAGTCTGAATCTGTGCCGAGCGAAGCGAGATTGTGCGCATTTTTAACGAAGCAGGAGAGCAGCGAGCGAGCAAAAATGGTTGAGTAGGTTTAGTTCAATAGTGGATGTAGCCATTATGTCTGTAGCCATTTCGCGGGATTCGATTCATCGCGAGTATTCTCGTCTTCCTCCAGGCTGGCGAGCAACACCTGCACTAGTTGCGACTAGCTCCCTTCTTTTGCTGCTCGCTTCGCTCGTTGGCTCGTCTTCATCAAGGCTCGCTCGCTCACCTTGTCGTAGAAAAGCATGTCGACCAAGACGTTCAGATTTGCGTGAGGGTAGAGAAGCTTCCGCAACGTCTTGTCATTACTCGCAGTAACAATGTAGTTGCTGCATGGGGTAAACACAACGTGCCTCACAGTGTCCGTGTGGATGGACGTGAACTTGTACATCATCTCATACTTGTCGTCGCGGGTGTCCCAGAGACGGACCGCCTGATCGCGACCGCTTGAAGCCATCATCTTGCCGTTGGGGGCGTGGACGCAGCAGAACACCCAGTCCTCATGTGCCTGCGGAGGGGGGGGGTTAGAACAGGAATAGTTTGCGAAATGAACCAAACGAATCCGAATTCGTCCAGCGTTAGGATTTCGCCGGCTCAACTCACGCACCTTCTCAATTCTCTTGATCAACCTCGGGTTCTCGGTCGAAGAGTCTAAATCGATGGAGTTTCCCATCACATCGCCGCCTTCACCGTTGCAGGACCAAACTTTTAGTGATGTGTCGCTGCTCCCGCTCACTAGCCTGGAGTTGTCCTTGGAAAATGAAAGGGATACTACGGAGCCGCTGTGGGCAGAGCTAACCTTGAATTTCAAGGTGACGCAATCCTTGACCGGGTCGAAGTTGTAGACCCTCATCGTCTTGTCCCAGGACCCTGAAGCTATCATTTTTCCGTCGCCGGAGAACGCAACGCATCGGACGAGGTCCGAGTGACCCTGTGAGTGGGTGGGTGGGTGGGTGGGTGGGTGGGTGGGTGGGCGGACGGATGGGCGGGTTAGTCGACGCCAACTAAAAAAAAAAAAAAGCGAATCACTAAAAAATCTCGCGTAGTTCCACACTCATGGAGCCTTTAGACTCTCAAAATTGGACACGGTGGCGGGTTCGAGTGATTGTTCAGGGACAGTCCAAAACACGCCATGTGCACGTCGACACTTAGCGTCTAATAAAGCTAACGACGGAAGGAAAACTCACCTCGATGATCTGGACACACTCCCACCGCTTGTAGCTCGAAAAACTACTCTCGCGCCAGATCCTGACCGTATTGTCGCCTGATCCGGAGACGATCCGCTTGGAATCGGGAGAAACATCAATGGAAGATACTGGATATTTGTGCCCCCGGAGGATCTGAACGCTCTCCATATTAGAAGAATATACTCGTATGAACTCGTCTCCCCCCGAAGATACAATCTTGGAATTGTCCGGGAAGAAAAGAACCTTGTTAACCCAATTCGCATGAGTATATCTACACCGCTTGAGGGTGAGGCCTGTCTCGAAGTCGGTGAGGACCACAGATCTGTCGAGTGAGCCACTGGGGGTGAGGATGGGGGTGTAACGTGGGGGTGTAACGTGGCGGTGGAAGTGGGGGTGAGTAAAAAAATGTTAAACTTCGGCAGCAGGCAGTGAACCCACCTTATGAGCATCTTGGCATCAGGGGAGAGAGCACAAACCGCTACACGATCACGGTGGGGGGAGATATATCCTCGAGTGACCCAACCTCGTGTGATAGATTCGTTGCTGGGTTGTGTTGAAAGGAGGCCCCCCATGATGTCACAGAATTGCTGAGAAAATTGATGACACCCAAGTCAGAAAGTGTCGAGGGTTATCTCTTTGAGTTTTTTTAATTCACTTTAAGGGATGTGGTAGTGTAGTAGGCTCAATACAAATTTTAAAGTTGACGTGAACAGTTGAAGTTAATGTAATTCTCACTTTGAAACAAAGTCAAAAAGCCGGCCAAAAAAAACAAAAATCAGTGAAAATATTTTGTTTTTCGCAAATTTTCCTTTTCTTATATATTTTTCAGTACCCCCCCTTCTCAATACCCCCCCCCTGTCTGGTACCTCCTGTAGTTGCAGACACTCATGTCCTCGCCGTGAAACTGCTGCCAAGCATTTGTGAGCTTGTTTGCATGCTCTGGATGGGTTTGAAAGAAGGCAGCCGGCGCGTCAGCAAAGCAGACGAATATCGTGGCAACTGCAGAGCTAACCACGCTCAGGGTGATGCTGCTCATCACGAACCCAAATAGGAACCCGATGATGGCTAGCAGAACCTGCCAGCTGTCGTCCAAGCCGCACGCGACGGCGTACAAATAACCAAATAGCGCGGTAATTCCGCCGACTCCCAACGACCCGACGTTTAGCACCATGTCGATCAGATCGTCATTGATGATGGTCGTCCAGCCCAGCCGCTTGAACAGGTCAAACACCGCCCTACCAGCTGTTTTAAAATCGTGGCCGTAAATGGCCACGAAGCAGAATGCATATCGGTTGAAGATCTTAAGAAGTTCCTCAATCACACCCAGCAGGCAGTCAATGACGCAAAGGAAGAGCTGCGCGTTCTTGTTCTTTCTCGCCTCCCGGAGCATCTGACGAACCGCCTTGAGGATTGCCACGAGCAAGGACCCGAAGCAGATGCTGAAAATTGAAATTTATTAGAAAAAACGCAACAAACATCTTCTCCAACCCGCTCACTCACTCACTCACTCACTCACTCACTCACTCACTCACTCACTCACTCACTCACTCACTCACTCACTCACTCACTCACTCACTCACTCACTCACTCACTCACTCACTCACTCACTCACTCACCTTCCAAAGCTCCAAGTCATCGCACGTGAAAAGCTGTCGAACACAGGGCTCATGCCCATGTCGCTGGTGAACCACCAAGACGCCACAGTCCCCGCGGTTGTGCAGTGCATTATGTTTTGCAACACCTGCCCCCCCCAGTAGAAACTAATCAGCATGCCAAAGTAAGTGAGGCTGTCCATGCCAATTCCACTGCTGCAACTGCTTTCCAAGTCGTAGCCCGTATTGTCGCCAGACTGGCAGAAGCAGCAGCCAGGAGGCTGGTCGTTCTTCTCGCCTGTTCCTTCGTAAATTGGGCAAGAAATATCAGATTCCTCCTTCCACGGGAACGCATTGCCGTTCGCTACGTCTACGCAAAGGCTGGAGTCGAACGACCCGGAGTTTACGATGATGGAGCGCTCTTGGCCTGGGGCTGCAACTCCAAGCATAGCGACTGCCCACAGTGCCATCCACAGGAAGTTTAGCACCAACGTGGCAAAGGCTGCCATGACAAGCTGAGGAAACCTCTTCACCACAGTGCAGGCGATCGAGAGGTTGGCCCCAGCAAACGGAATTCTATCCTGCACGGCCCGGTAGTAGCACACGAAGATGGCAACGAAGACGAGGTAAATGATTGCAGCGAAGATTACCCCAGTCGCCATGAAAATCAAGGCCAAGACAAGCATCAAGCCAATGGTGAATTTCATAGTGACGTGGATGAGATCCTCGGCTAGGATAGTTGCAAGCTTCATGAACAAGGACGAGACTATCATGGCAGCGATGAGGGTCGCAACGATCCCGCCGACAGTAGTTGTGCCAACGTTGACACTGTTTGAGGCGTCTTCGGAGGAGGCGGGATCGACCTTGTAGGTGGAGCCCGAGTCCTTCAGTTTTCCATTCAGCTCGTCCATGCCGGAGGTGAATGCAATGAATGCAATGAAGGCAACGTGGAGGAGGAAAAGGATGGCGAAGGGCACATCATTGTACTTCGTTTCTGCTGGCTTCCTTGCCTCTGCGGTGTGTGTTGGAACTTTTTGTTTCATCTAGATATGGGTGAGGTGATGAATATATATATCTTATATTATATATCCGTAGCCTATGCTGGAACAAACTGGAGAACTTATATTCTGAATCTTGTTAAATTTTGGAAACATTTGTTAAACAAATAAAGAAATTATATAGAGTGGGTCTTCATCACACCATGGCCGAAGTTTCAATCACCAACCACATCCACAAATTCAAGACATCTGCCCCAAACAGCTTAACGGCTGATGAAGCTTTTGACCTCTCAGCAATTAAAGGCAAAGTGATCTTGATGACTGGAGCAACAAATGGACTTGGTGCCGCGTGCTTAGACGCAATGTGCGAGGCAGAGGGCAATAAACCCATCAAGGTGGTGCTTGTTTCTCGCAATGCTAAGCTTGCCGACGCAAAGAAAGCTCTCCTGGAGAAAAACGGAATCCTAACAACCTCCTACATTGCAGACCTTTCTTCACCTGCCCAGGTCGTCCGCGTGTGCGACGAGATCCTCGCAGCCGAACCAGTTCTCCATACCCTAGGTTTGAACGCTGGGGCCTGGTTGACTAACAGCAAACGCGAGATGAACGTCGATGGCTATGAGATGATGTATTGCGTTAACTTTCTGCAGGTGAGCGAGCGAAGCGAGCGAGCCTAGACTACATCCACTACTGAACTAGTTTCATTAAAAATGCACACAATCTCGCTTCGCTTCGGCGCAGATGGTCACATTCATGGAGAAGCTTGCACCCCTCGTTTCAAAGAACTCCACGAGTACTGCGCAGGGACGCATCTGCGTTATGGGCTCGTTCACAACTTTGAGCATGGCCAAGGGAAAGCTGGACTTCGACTCTTTGAAGAAGGAGGGCCCATGGAAACTGGTGCAGAATGGCGGGTACCCCTACAGCCAAACCAAGCTCGCGCAGCACATTTACGTCAAGCACATCACGAGCAAAAACCTTGTCCCCGAGAACGTGACAGTCAACGTTGCGTGCCCTGGAGCAGTTCTTACAAATATTGACGGCTGGCAGACTATGAAGAAGAAACTGGGTTTCTGCTTTGGGCCCATTTTTTCGCTCATCGGCGGACGCACGCCGCGCACTGGCGCTGCTACCTTCTTGCACATGCTGGGAGCGAGTCATATGGATGGCAAGACTGGAAAGTTTGTAGATTTCGGATACAAAAATGCGTGGCTCAGGATCACCAAGCCCGACGATCTGGACTTTTACCCGAGCGAGGGCAAGGGAAAAACAGGGCGCGGGAAGGAGAATAATGCTATTATGGATGCGGCTGTGCGCGAACGTCTGTACAAAGAGACACAGGAGGTTCTTTCACCGTTTCTGAGTGTTTAGAGAGAGGAGAGGAGGTTTGGGGTGTGTCTTTGTTTTTTCTTTTTTGATACTGTGTGTCTTTGCTTCAAAGATTTTAATAAACACACAAATTTATAACATCAAATGCGTCACATATTTTAAAAGATAAGGGGAGTTCTGATAATATCTTCGCCGAGTCCTTTGCCTGAGCAAAAAAACGCGCATTAACATCAGGAGCGAGGACTCTTCTGTCGTCTAATTGCCTCTCTCGCCTTCTCGAGACTATCACTCAAAATCAAATCATCCCCTCAATTTCAATCAACCTCAGCTTCCTTCTTTCGTCTAATTGCTACTCTCGCCTTCTCGAGACTATCACTCAAACCATCCAATCGACCAACCAGCAGATTCAGATCGGAACGGGCAGACTCAAGCATTCGTAGAATCGCTAGAAAGGCAGCTTGAAGGTGAGTGAGAACAATAAGCTCTTGTGACGGTGTTGTTGCTTCTGGTGATGATAGGGAGGGAGATGAGGGCAGATCCGGATTTCGTTCTGATGTAGGAGACGAACTCATATATTCTATATGAAAAGGAATGCTTTAGATGGCGTGCGTGAAAGGCGCTGGAGGTGTAAAGGGTGGCTATATTGATGGTTTGTAGCTCAATCTAAATAAGATCAGCATATCTTGATATTTCATAAATCTTAATATCAGTTTGCTCTTCACATTTAGTCTGTGAAGATGGACAAACAGGTCCTTCATGGGCATAGTGATATTGTAAATTGCTTGACGTTACAGAGAAACGGGCGTGTGGCATCTTCTAGTGAGAGTGGGTCAATCATCATCCACTCGACCAGCTCCAACAAGGTAGAATATCGAGCTGACAATGTTTTTGCCAATGGTGTCTATGGTCTTTGCTATCTTCAGAATGGTTCACTTGTGGCTTGTGGCTTTGGTGGGGGTGCCAACTTGAAGGTATTCAGCCCTTCCCTCGAGTTGGTCCAGACCTTGGATGGACACAATGGTAATGTTTTTTGCGTCACCATCTCTCCATCAGGCTCCCACCTTGCTTCTGGTGGAAGAGATGGGAAGGTGATGATTTGGTCGGAGCCGGGGGAGGGTGGCGAGTTGGCGAGAGTGCAAGTGCTTGAGGATCACACGGGTTGGATTGCAGTGTACTTCTCCCCCGACGGCAAGCAGCTGGCTACTGGAAGTATGGATAGGTTTATCAACCTCTACAGCTTCAACGAGGGAAGTGCCATCTTAGCGCACACGTTGGAGGGCCACACCTTCTCCGTCACTTCCCTCTCGTTCTCTCCCGACTGCAAACTCCTTTGCTCGGGAAGTAGCGATGGATCCATCAAATTTTGGAACCCTGCCGATGGAAGCTTGGTGAAGAGCATCGACCAGGCTTACCCCTATTCCGTCCGTAGCGTCTCATACTCCCCCAACGGGCGTATTCTTGTCAGTGCCGCTAACGACAAAACGATGAATATCTGGGATGCTGAGACTTTCGAGCTCAAGCACACGTTCGAGCAGGAATTCTTCACCCTCCAGCTCACCATCTCGGCCGATTCCAACTTCATTGTTTCGGCCAACGACGACAGCACGGTTAGATTCACCCCCTGCCGAGAGTACCACCTCACGGGCCTCACCCCCATCCTCAACCTCATTCTCCACATCGTCTACAAGTGGGAATTTGTGTCGTTTTTGGAGCCAAACGAAAACACCTCAACCCTCGAGAAAGTCATGAGGCTACTTGGCGAGTGCGTGCACAACGGCGGCTATAACGTCACCTCCGTTATCCTCTCCTTCCTCTCCCCGGCCCACCTCCCAATCCAAATCACCCCCACTAGATGGAAACGCGACCCTGAAAGCTTGATCCTGTTTATGCGAGAGAGATTTGATCGTGCACTGGGGCAGCCACTAGAGCAAATGCAAGAGCAGTTAACAAACTGTTATAGAATTATGGAAGAACTGCGAGGGGAGAATTTACAGCTTCGCCGTTCGAATGAAGAGCTTCGCGTGGTGCAGGGGACACCGGGGGGAGGGTTCGGGGGGGGAGGGTTCGGGGGGGGAGGGGGGTTCGGACAGCAGCAGCAGCAACAGCAGCAGCAGCAGCCGTTCGAATGAAGAGCTTCGCGATCAAATTGTATTGATAATCGTTGAGTAGGAGAGCAAAAACATTATTTCTAATCAAACCTATTTTATTCCACGTTAAAATCTAAATGATGAATTCTTTGAGACACAGGTCAAACCAAGCCGTTGTTCCGGGTCCGTTTGGATGCAATCCGTCAGGCATGAGAGCTAAATTAACATTGTTATTGCCGAACACAACCGCGCAATCAGCAATAGTCACTCCTTCAATGTCCATTTGCAAAATCAAAGTGTTGACAACCTCCACCGCACCCTGAAACTTATCATCTCGAGTAAGGATCGTGTTCAAAACAACTCTCGCACCTGGAGCCTGCGTTCGAGCTTCTTCAACGACCGCTAAACAGCCAGCAAACGTTGCTTCGGGCGAGTGTCCCCTGGAGAGGTTGTTGGTCCCGATCAGAATCGCAATCACCTTGACATTTGTTGCGAGATATTCGGCGTTCTGCATTCGCCATAGTAGATGTTGGGTCTGGTCGCCAGCTACCCCATAGACGGCTGACAAGAGAGGGTCTATAGCTTCGGTGAACGCTTCGGGCACATTGCCGCGATTTCTTTGTTGTCCAATCGAAGTTCCCAAAAACGCTTCTGTGATGCTGTCGCCGAGAAATATCACGTCAACATTGGGATTGTCCTTGTTGAAATCAATTGCACTTTGGGCGAGAATATCGCTATAGGTAATCCACTCATGACCGGCATGCGTTTGGGGGATAGGTATTGAAGGGCATTCCGAATCTACTTGCAAGCATTCAACAATTGGCGAAGGGAAAGGAGGAGAGGTCAGAAACGTGGAAGTGCTGTACATGAATGAATATACGATCACCGAAACGAGGACCAGCAAGGTAATTTGGGAGGCATAACCACTGGAAGCCAACATTACATTGCCAATTTCGAACAAAAAAAAAAAATGAAAAGAAATGTAGCAAGTATTTAGCTTTCAAGGAGCGACCTCAAACACACACAACATTCCCCAAATGCCACACCATATATTGCTTCTGGGTCCATGCAAAAGTGAAGCTCCTAATCGACTTCCTCGGTTGCAAAATTTCCTCTCAACCCTATTGGTCAACAACGTAACAGACACAACCCCCCCAGCCCCCCCCCTCCCCCCCCCACCACTCACAACTTTGCTCACAAGCGTTGTTGCGTCTGTCCGTTTTTGCAAATTCACCGATCCGGCCACAACCGAGATCAAGACTTATGTACATTCCATCTCACCACAGGGTTTTCTCTCTCTTCCCCATGCCCCCCCTTCCCCCCCCTCCAAGGTTGACATTGACCTGGCTTCCTCAATAATGCAGTACCACCTCGAGCTCAGGGAGCTCAACAAGAAAAGGCGCAATCCTCGTCGGCAGGAGAAGAAGAAAGTTGCCACTTCCCCAACACACCCCACTATATCGGCGATCGTGCTTGGCGGAGGCTTAGAAGTCGAAGAGACGGCAGCTCTCCTCGCCCTTGTGCGCGACACCGAGAAGTGCGTAATTCAGTCGATAGCCGACAATTTGGCGTTCAACGAGCAGCAAAACGGTGTTTCCGGTTCCTCGGAATTTGGCCTCACGGTACAAAAGCAAACGCAAATAGATCGCCCACCCCCTCTGAAAATTGTGGCGAAGGTCCCAGTAATAACGATAACACACGACGAGGAGAGGTTCAAGACAATGGCGGAGGAGCTAAAGTTTTACAAGGCGCTCTCACCTCCGCTCAGACTCGAGGCCGACGATTCGGGGACGATTGGCCCTGGCAAGGTGGCAAAGTGCGTGAGAGCGTTTTTTGAGAAGCGCGGCCGCGGTCATATAACTATTACCCCCCCCCCTCCACCCCTTCCACTTCCACTTCCACTTCTACCCCCTCAACCTCCCACACCCAATATCAAAGACCAACCTCACTTTCGGTGTCGCACCTGCCGCACACCCCTATTCACTGCCCAGCAGTTCGAGGACCCACCCCACTCCCCTGCAACTCACTCCTTCAACAGGCGGCAAAAATCGGGTAATTACCAGGTTGAAGGCCATAGCTGCGAATCATTTTTCATAAATGTCGACTCGCTCCCTGTAGATCACTTCATCAGGACTGGAACGAAGAGTAACGGGATGCTGAGTTTGGATGAGGGTGCTCAGGACGGAAAGTTGCACTGTCCCAATGATAAGTGCGGGGGGAAAATAGGCTCTTTCGTCATGTACGGCAAGCAGTGCAGGTGAGCGGCGTTGGAGTTATATGCGCTTGGGATTACTAGCCACGTTTTTGTTGTTGAGTTTTTTTGGTTTCTCTTGGCGTGCGGATGGTTTGAGATGGCGTGTTTTGGACCGTCCCTGAACAACACCTTCGCACAAAAATATGCGCCTGGTCGAACCAGCCACTGTGTCCAAATTTGAGAGTCGAAAGGCATTGGTTGGGGTCGTTTTAGTGTTCATCCTTTTTTGAGGTTTTTGAGTTTTTACATTGACGCGCAGATGGCGTGTTTTGAACCGACATCCTCGTACAAAAAGATGCGCCTGGTCGAACCCGCCACCGTGTCCAATTATGAGCTTCTGAAGATGTAATGCGTTGGAGTTACGGTCATTTTAGTGATTCGCCCTTTTTTGACCCTCATCTGGACCGTCCCTGAACAACCCCCTCGCACAAAAAGATGCACCTGTCCGAACCCGCCACCGTGTCCAATTCACAGCGTCTAAAACCTCCTTACGTTGGAGTGACTACAATTCAAACTAACAACATTTATTCCGTTTACTCGCCTCATTTTTTCTCGGTGCAGCTGCGGCACGTATATAACCCCAGCGGTCATGGTCGGCAAGAGCAAGGTCGACGCTTGCGGCAGCGTTGTCGGTAGTGAAATAGAATAAGTTAAATAGATTTCATTTTTTAGAAGCTGTGCTCCTCCCCTAAATTAACGCGAATCCACAGTGAGATAATCGAGAATTATTTTCCCTATCTCTTCAGAAGAGTTCACATCGCTTCCCACCATGCCATGAAAGGCTTCGATTTTTAAATTCATCAACGCCACAATAACACCAACAGCTAGGTGCATCTTCCCAAACTGCTCTTCACTCGCACTTTCCTTTTTGGGCGGCTTGCAAATTTTCTTGTGCTTCGCCCAGTGGTTTTTCTGGTGCTTGGCCGAACAATAGAACGTGGACTTGCACCTCGAGCATGTTAATGGTGCGCCGTTGTTACAAACAACGCAACGCTTCTTTGGATTTATGATGCTTTCGAGTGAATTCATTTCGATTCTACTGTGCTTGGCTCGCCTCATCATCATGCAGATCGTGTTGTAGGTCTCATAAAAGTTGTTGTATTTTGTTGGGAAGAATCGCTTGAGAATCTTCGAGGGCGGGGTATTCTTCACATATTCGGTTGACAGGGCAAACAAATCTCGGTAGGATTTGGCGCTAGCGTGCGATTTGCAAGCCGAGAAAGGTGTCCGGCCGTTATCGTCTTTCAAAGTGAGCACCTCCGGAAACCTCGCAATAGTTCGGAAGATTAAGCAAGCAAGTGTCTCGTTGTAATCGCCGCAATGTTGAAGTTGCCCTGTTTGAGCGCTGCCGCAGTACTCAGCCATCCAGTGAAGCTTGTACAACCCGGCAGGTCCTTTGCTGCTCAGAATGTCGAACACAAACTTGTAATCATTCACGTCGTAGAAGTCGTGAATCTCCCCCCAATCGTTTTTCTTGATCAGCTCCAGTATGACCTCCTCGTCGGCTTTCTCCTTGCTGTGGATCTTCCGGAATTGATCAAAGCCCCACAGCTTCAAGTCGGGGGGTTTTGTAGCCAGCAAATGTTGGATTCTTGGGTGGCACTCGGAACGAAGAGCCACGTCGTGAGGCGTTTCATTGTTGTTGTCCTTCTTGATAAGTGCCTCGGGATAGTAGTACACAACTTTTGTAGCAACATCCATGAGGGTGGTGGAAAATGTAAAGGACTGCGCGAACTCGGCCAAGATACGAAGTGGGGTGCGGCCTTGGTCATCGCGTTCTACAAGACGCGCGCGGACATCATTCATTTGAATAGCGGAATCCTCACCCGGGTACGATTGCAGTCCACGTTCGGCCTTTGACCAGCTCTGATTCAAGAACCAATCGTGGAATCGGTTTGTTGAGGCAATAATTGAAGAGGAAATTTGGATGTGAGGGGTCACTACTTGGGAGAGTTTATAAGACGAGTGAGGAATGTTTGCGGCCTTCTTGGGCAGTTGGAAGCCTTCGCCCATGGTGCCGTTTAAAAAATTGTTTTTGTATTTTTGTATTTCGCAGAGGGAAAACGACAAAATGAGTGTTTTTTTTCCAAAAAGCGACAAATTACGACAAAATGAGTGTTTTTATTTTTATTTTTTTATACTTTGCCAATTCACGCTTAATACCCATATAACCAACGTCCACAACTAATTGAAAGAAAAAGAAAATAAGGCGTCGACTTCCGCTTCAAATCGAACCCTCGATCCAATCAAAATCCACCAACCAACCCACCCCTTCCAGCATACTTGGTTAAACAGTCACATCACAAATTTATCTTTCATCATTCATCGTTTATGATTTAAATTGGTTTGCTTGTGAAGTCTGTTGAATCTCTGTTGAACACCGCAGAGCCTGGGATGCCTCCCCGCGC